>DWDW01001274.1:0-11979 GCA_018245635.1 Mimoniades versicolor eupheme
ATTATTAAACTACAGTCAGAAAATCAGACAGATTGCTATGATACAGTTCGGTAAAATTTGTTGACATTTTTGAAAATTCGGTCAGGTCAAACGCTACGCGAAAAATGTCTGAAATTGGTATTTTCGAGTTTGAAATAATCAAATCTACCAATTTAAGGCGGCTGTGGCTGTATTGCTATGATACAAAAATTTTGGTCTTGGGCTCTCTAACTATAAGTGAAAAGTACAAATAATATAAATGTGTATAAAACTTTCAAATTCTATAAACTATGTATGTATAAGGATAGTTATACCTACTAAAACTGACAGTTTCATATCAATAAAAGTCGAGCGTAATTGTAATAGTTGAAAATGCAAATAAATTGCAAAATGGTGGTACAAAAACAAAGGGTATAGTCGCAATTTCAGGGATCAGGATGTTTGTTTATCATTTAATAACGCGGAAATCCTAAAAGTTCACAGTTCCATCGCAGTTCGGAACTTACTTAGCGGAATGGCCGGAGTTCTGTCGGTTGGACAATTTACATTCGTTTCATGGCACCAAACGAGTTCCCTCAAAGCGTTATAATGGACACTGTTTCGAGCCTATTTCCAGAAATGGATACACAGTTACGACTGTTTTTGTTTTTGAATGGAAGATAAGGGTACCGTGAAAATTTGTGAATATTTTGGTAAATTGTCTATATTCCGTTTTACTGCACTCATGTTAAACAGCACCCTCTTAATTATGACTATTAGGATGATAACCACATATAAAATTTAAATGCTTGCTGAGACTTAAAAAGATTACAAAATTGTGGTTTTAAAGGTAGTTTATGTGCAAAGATTGAGAAACTTAAAATTTTACCTGTAATTGTTGAAGAAATAGAACACTAAATTTCGGTAGTGAATTCGCTATTTTGTTTTTTTAATTATTGTAGGACTATTGGAATAATAATAATATGATATATTGATATCAGTATTCCAATATAACTTTAGCCAAATCTTGAAGCACCATCGAATAAGGCAACTTAATTATACACTCAGTTCTATACATAAGCACAAGAACTACAAATAGTAATAAAAAAGCTATTGATCATGAAAAACTATTTAAACCATTTCCACCAGCACCAACACTCGTTTGAAATGAACACTAGTTTCGGAGAGCTCTTAAAACGAACGAATGACAAATGAATTAGATTCTGCTTGAATATAGCTCAGTTAATGAGATTCGGTTCATTCATTCATTTTGTTCGGCACTAATACGTCTCATACTAGTGACACTGAACGGGTACCGAATGACAGTTGACATTTTATTGACGATCCTGAACAATGGAATAAAAATAGTATTAATAAATGAGAGAATGACTTGGATGTCCATATTCAATAGCGTATAAATATTATGCCATTTTAGCTCAACTAATTTAGTTGTTTCTACTAAATACGACATTACTTAAGAAAACAATTGAAAGCTTACAATTTAATAATCTAAGCCAGCTAACTTCCTTATAAAAATAAGACAAATATACAAAGCGAACCATGATTATGTGAACCTGAATGAGCTTCGTTCTATTATCTAATTAGAACAATATAAATGTTATATATAAACAACGATGTTACCCTACGACATTATATCGATGGAAAAAACTAGATAATATGAAATTCACATTGGATAGAATTTGAAAATAAATGCTCGGTATGTTAATAAACGTAGAAAGCTCCAACAGTGTATATAGAAATGTTAACTATATAAAGTAGATATTATACCATATCATCACAAGTATTCCCGTACAGAAGAGGTTAAAAGAAGGGTTTAAAAAGCGGACGATACATAACCGCGATCAATACCGTAAGCGGTCCTTCGGCCTTTTGAATGCTAAACAGTTCCAGTAATCCCGACTAACGGCCTCCCATTCGCGGATACCCGTTTTTGATTATCCCCTTCCTGTTACGTATTTTGTGTAGGAAAAATGCCCGTGTGCTTACAGTGACATCGTTTTCTTTGAAACTCATAGGACATGTGTTAATATAAAATTTAGATCGATGTACACATGATTCCAGAGTGTGATGAATGCTGAAAAAACACGTCAAGTGTAAAAAGATCGAGAGATTCGCACTTGCTACCGTCTGTCTACCCCGAATGCGACCGCGACGTTATAATGATAATAATATATAATATATTTCAACATACCCCTTGCTCTTTAGTTCAACATTTAGTCTATTTGACGGGTGATCTAGGATTCCAGATTTATTTCTCAACCAGGACAAGTGTAATCGTGCATGATGAGTATTTTTAAGCCTACATAATATGTATATTTATATATTACTGTTAATGTACGAGTATCTACATATTATATATTCACCAGACCTCTTCTTGCCACAGTAAAAACAGCATAGTTGGGGATCAAATTGCTGAGTGTGGATCTCCACACTCAGCAATTTGAATAATTATTTACCTTCGAACGAACGATAATTATTTATCTTCTTTTTAAATAATACCTTAAAATAGATATTTTAAGGTATTATTTAAAAAGAAGATAAATAATTATCGTTTCCAATTCGTATTAATTTGTTTCTATTATATTAAATATAATTCTACAAGCTTCGTGGTTACAATAGCGTGCCTATGTCAATATTAACTACCGAATGAATGCTTGCATGCATTATAAATATTGGATTGTCATGCGAGGCATTCCTGCTGTTTAACGCAAACTGGGCTCGAGCTGACTGAAACTGTTTTATTGTCCTGTGAGCGGAGAAACAGGCGACGCGATGGTTGAAACGGTCAGTTGTGATGGGCGATGACTATTTGTAACGCAAATGGCATATTTCTAGTATTAGCAACATAATTCAACTTACCTATAACAAAAATTTTAATGGTTTAATTGTCAGAGTACATTAAGAGTTAATGGGAGAAAATACTATTCCCGAGTATGGTTTATATGATCTAAATATTAGTGTATAAAATAAAATAATAGAAAATTAATAAATAGATAAGAGCAAAAATTTTAATGCCAAAAATTTTAAGTTTTGGTCCCAAATCCAGATCCCGAGCCACTACAAAATCTAAGTTAGAAAAATTCATCAGTACCCAACCCGAGATTTGAACCAAATACTTCTCAATCGACAGCCACGCTTACTACACTTTAATATTACACCTAATTTACATTAGAATTACTGAGCAAAATACTTATTAAACATAATTATGATGTTATTTTTATTTATACATGATTCAACATTACATTTGTATTTCATTATTTTTGTGATTTTTTCAGATTCAAATTTCGGCTTAAAATTTTTTCGATATTTGACTAGCATGTTGGTCAAGTGGCTAGTGAACCAGACAACTGAGCGGGCAGTTTCGCTTTCGATTTTTCATCCAGAACAAATATTTGTTATGACCATAAATGTCCGTTCTATATCTGGCGGTAAAATCGTTATAAGAACGTATGTATTTGCAATTTTAAATATGGAATTTACCTACTGTTTTACTACTAGACTGGTCTCTCTCGTTTGAAATCAAATGGATGTACCTACTGATTATTTCCGAGTTACTGCTTGCAGTATATTTATACATCTAAAGTATCTCTATCAACAACGGTTTCTATACAAAATATCATGTATCAATACCATTATGAACTCACACATGTTTTCTACAAGTATATTTATACACCACGGAATTAAAGTGTTTCATACCCATGTCGGATTAATAGGGATTCGAACCTACAATTCTCTGTGTGACTCAGTGATCACTGTACCGAATTGGTCATGTATTGTGGAGACCATAGACCTTAATAATGCCTTTGTATGTTAATTACTCGCACTCCAATTTCTAACTACCCCAAAAGGGCTGCAATCCTGGTCGCACGGCGTAATTACGTGAACTTTCTAGGCATTCCTCGGACAACAATTACACTGGGATTACGTCCTGAACTCATAGCCGTATCCCGGGTCCCGTTAAATAGGTATAATGTGCACCGGGATTAAGAGATCATATTGCCCTTAATTGCACTCTTAGCATGAGTTTATGAGCCGGATTATGTGTTATATAGGATTGTTTTTTTGTGCGCCATAAACTGTGGGACTAAATCTAATTAAAACAATATCCTCTCCTCCCTTTATTGCTATAACATTTCATTATAAAGCCTCGCCCATATGTATACACTTAATTAAACAACATAAATTATTATGTTTATAAATATGTTAGTCATAATATGAAAATTTAAGAATGACTATTTCAATGAAATATTTGAATTACTACACGCTTGACTAACAAAAACATTAAAAGAGAGTGGAAAGTTAAAATCCTAAGCCAACGGTTATTGAAGCGCAAATAAGAAGTATGAATGGACAAGCCTGAACAAATTTGTAATATTTGAATCGTATACACTATTTAATGGACGCGAAAGACACACACCGCGCTTGATGAGGCATTTACATTCGTGTCAAACAAAATTATGTAAAGAATGTAATCAATATCATAATTTATGGCTATTTTGACTTGCTCATTGTTCTAGTAGTGGGTTCAATCCCTATCCAGGCATAATATTTGAGAGAAATGCCAAATACAACCTTTCACTTACACTATGGCGACGGACAGCGACATTCATCATAGGGCCTAATTTAACTAATTAAACCAAATATTAGTGTCAATTAGTCCAACACAATTAGTGGGAGACGTGTCAACATGCTAGGCGTTCCGTTACAACCGCCTCTCTAATTGCAATGGTGTGAGAGCCGTTACTACTCCTTCATTAAGTAATTCCACATTGGTTAAAGCAACTAGGACGCAGTATTGTGCTTTTTACATTGCTGATTATGAAACCAGAATCATTATTCAAACCCTTGTACAAAAGTAATGGATGTCATAAAACGATTTGTCGATTTTGTTTTCAATTAGATTAATTTTCTCGAACTGAACATAATTTTGTGAATATTTAATATCCGATTTATGAGATAAAATATTTTATAAGTAACCTTGAAACCTTGTAATCTTTTCAGTACCTAAACCTGTATGTACAAAATTCACTGACTTTGATTTTAATAATTTGTATTGTTTATCTGAGAGGATACAATTATCTGGTGCTCGGTGGTCTTTGCCTCCCTCTTAGGGTATCTGCCATAACGATATAATTATAATAAAAATAATGATTATTACCTATACTGAGACTTCCAAATTTATTAAAGCGCATGTTCGATTTTACTAGTTCAAGAACTCCCCAAGATAAATGTACATATATATCATAGTATACATATATATGTATATCGATATAGAAAAGGATCTGCGAATGAAAGTGATTTTATGCTGCTCTAAATAATTGAAAATGTTGAAGATAATATAATCTCTTAAATTTCGGAACGCAAAAATGTACTGCCAATTTTAACGCAAGAACCGTCATTAACAGAACACACGAAATTTACGAGACAGAAAACCGCCAGACGCACGGCGCAAAAAGAGGAATTTCAGCACGTTCCTTTTTACACACCCTTTACATCTCTTACTGTTATTATTCTTCATTCTACGTCTTTGTATCTACCTTACAACAATTATGATGATAAATCCGAAATTAGTTAACGGCGCACAATACTGTAATTGACCGAGCCGAGTTTGTTTTCCTCTAAAGAATTTATGAAATAAAGTAAGTACATATGGCATGTCATAAAAAAGAAGAATAGCCGTATCTAAAAATTACCAAAAACAACGCAGCGAAGACGAAACGCCGCGCGCCGCAAGGAACAGCCCTATCAGCGCTTGTTAGTTAGAGCCGCCAAGAAAATGTGCACTAATGAAGTAACGAGAACATGTTATAACGAGATGCACCAAACATATAATGAACACGTGATGCCCTCTAGCCGTGAACCTTTTGAAACTCTTGTCTCTATTGCTCCAAAATTGTATACAAATGAATTATATGAAATATTTTCTGTACGTAAAGAATATTTTCCAAAACCGAGTAAATATATGTATATGTAACTTGATACTACGATATGAAATCCCTGAATGGTCAGTTGCAACGTAATAAGCTTTTATCTACAGATTGTAAATATTATTGAAAATATTTGTTTCTGCAACCTAATATGGAAGGTCATCGATTTTTTTATCTCCGTCCAACAACTGCAATTCCAACAAATCGAATCCAGTGTGTGCTGGTGCTAATTAGGAAATGCCGAAATTCATAATAGAACTTAGATAAGCTGATAATGATAGTCTACAATGTTCTCTATACATAGTAACATCATAGATTTAAATAGGGTAATGAAGAAAATAAAGCCTCATCCAGCAAAAGCAGTGCAAAGTGTTATTAAATCGTTCGTGAATTGAAACGTGTTACAAAATAATTTCTCGTAAAGCCTATCCGAGCCGCTAACATACCCTTCAAAGCGAGGACGGAACGCCGCGAGGCACATCCTTATCAACGTTCGTTAATTAAACTCGCAAAGAAAATGTGCACTAATGAAGAAACGAGAACATGTTGTAACGAGACGCACAAAACATATAATGAGCCCGTCGTGCCCTCGAGCCAAGAAATATTCGTAATCTTTATCTCTAATGATATATGTATAATAAGAATATGTTGTATGTAATGAATTACATAAGAGATATGTACATATTACGTTGCTAACGAAGGGGGCTAGTTAATCAGAATGTTCTCGAATACGATCCGCAAATGAAAAAGAATGGAAAAAGAATGCCGAATGAAACGGAATTATCGATGGTGATTTTACTTTTTTTCGGTTAGGTAACATATTATTATTATTTATAAGCCGGCTTGACTCATGTTTGTTTTTCGGGATGTCCCAACTAGTTATAGGTAGAATTAATAGCTTATACATTTTTCGAAGACTCTGATAGTGAATCTGACATCACATTTTTTCATTTAGAGTAGGCTCGCGTTTGACTGCTATCTCACATGATGGAAAGCGAGATGCAGTTAAACCTAAATTATTAAAACCTAAGAATAATTTTGTACAATCTGTAGTAATTGCTGTAGATTGGTTGTTCTAAAACTGAACCGGTTAATATTATTAAATGGTTTAATTATCAATAAAATTTGTAAGGTAAATTATAATCGTTAAACAAAGTGAACACGATGTTACAATTTGATAAGAGAATTGTATTAAAACAAAGCAGTTTGAGAAACTGTGAAGCTATAGTGACAGTAACATTATCTACATATCAACAGTACTTGGGAATAATAATACACGTTATATTACTACAAAATGTAAAAGAAGCGCGTCGGGTCTGTAAGGATACAGATATTTGGCACTCAGTGCTCTCTGCCTACCTCGCAAGGGACTTGGCGTGAAGATATGCATGTTTGTATGTATTACTAAAAAAATAAAAGGCTCTAATGAACATTTTCAAAATTATATCTTATCCCATGAGCGTTGCAAGGAACATAAACATCGGAGCTTTGGCGATGAACCTGAAGCTGTAAGAAGATTGGAAGATGTAAAAAAAATAATTAAATGTACGAGTATTTCCTTATAGCAATCTGGACATCGAAAGAGATAAGGAATTAAATACATATATAAATGTAAAACACTAAATTTTAAATTCAGATCAATGAAGTGCTTCACTGAAATAAAGTCGATAAGCTTTTCAAAAGAAGCTTTCCATGATCCCACAAATGTTTGACAACAAAAAACTGTGTACGAAATACTATTTATTAGAGCAAATGAAATTCGCGAAAGCAGTTCTTGCAAGCTTAGGCATTGACTAAGTTTGAGACATGATTTGCAAATTTAATTCAGTTTAGTGTCTATTTACACTACCATGGAGGCAGTTTCGCTTTGATTTAGAGGAAGTCAGAAATATTCAAGATGTATTGTATGTATTCGTTTGATTGGACAGGAGTATTTGTTCTATGATGAGACAGGAATTCTACTTGAAACGTGACTCTTACCACAGCCATTGTCAATAACCAAAGGAAATAAATTATTTGTCTTCATTAATGGTTTTGCCAAAAGTCTAAATCCGTTCAACATGTGAAACGAATGCGAATTCCAATGTAAATAAACTAAAAGATAATTGTGTCTACATGTAAACAATTAAGTATAATAATAATTACTTTGGTTTTAATAAATGTATATGTTTTTCAAATTATTTTGCTTGCGACTGTTTCGAAAATCAAGCATAACTAACATACAGTGGAAGTTGACTCTTAGTCGCTCTAGATGTGTAATGAAGTTTTTTGGAACTACATTCAAAGAGAAAAACTACTGAATTAGTGCCAACTTTTCCGTGGTAAACTTTGATAGCATTTCAGGGTTTTTTTTTGCAGGAATCAAAAATGTCATTGAAATGAATAAGAACTAAATTTAACTATTATCGCCATTTTATTAAAAATACATAAATACTAATTATATATCTGATCGTCATATCTGAATTGTAGGAAATCAATAATTGTTAATAATAATAAAGCCGTAATTACAGATCGTCACGCAGTTTTGGGTTATGTCAAATGAAAAATTACGGATGTTAACGTTAAAGCTATTTTGTTGAACCGAGAGAACTCGCCCGCGGAGGCGTGAAGCTCGCATCCATGCACATACATGCATATACCGTTGACCAACAGTATTGAGTTCTATGATGGCCCAGTTTGAACGATGAGAAAGACAGACACGGGACTAGCAAACGCATCGGATCTCAGGTATTAAAATAACAGATCGGATGAGCATATCATTACCCTATATTCATATTTACATAAGTATATTGATTCATGATTAGGATTCTTCGCGTGAACGATCCCATTTGTTACCAAGAAACATTATATTACAGAGCTCGACGAGATATCAGATAGAAGTTGCCACTCGCCGCGGAAGCCTCTGAAGCCTCATAGAATTGCTAACGATTCGACTCTCTAAACACTTTACTTGAAAACAAGGGTGCTCAATTCTCTTAGCTTTGAATCAAGTTTTTTTTTTCTCAAGAATAAATATTTAAATTTCAACCACAATTAGTACCGCCTTTATTAAGATTGTTCAAGAAAATATGTTTTATAGACACTCGTAATTATCATAGAGTATCGTATCGTAATTGTATATTAATTGCTGTAAAAATGCAATCATTTCTGCAACAATTATGATCACATCGTCGTCCATACTTTACTGTATTTTTTAAATTCTATAAAGTCGGTCTAATCTTTTCAGCATGCTATGCTTTCATAGCAATGTTATCAGTGAATTAAAAGTCTCTGATTTGATTCTTATGTACCTCATAATAAGAATCAAGCTGTGCGCACAGTTTGTATATACTCCTAAGTACGTGCTGGACTCTACTTGCAGCCTTCAGTTCACTAGAAGATGATTAATTGATCCGAACGAACATTTTAAATTTATAATCCTCGCCCACGTTGTTTAGACGTTTTCACAGAGTTTTACGCTAATATCGCCGAGTTTAAAACTCACTTTTTTGTTCGGTACATTGCTGCAAAATGTTGAGTATCTTTTAAACTATGTAAATTATTATATAAATAAGTTACCTTTAATAATCATAATTTAATGTTTAAAGTCGGTCACTGTCTCGTTGGTCCAGTGGTTGCACGCGCGACTGCTGATCAAGAAGTCCTGGGTTCAAATATCTGGTCAGGTATGTACTATTTGTACCCGGTGCCTAATCGTGCCTAGCGTGTGGCAATAGACTCGCCACATAATCCATATTGGGACGCAAACGTAACTGGTGAATCGTGGAAGTGTACTACACTCTTCTGCATACCTCTTCGGAAATTACACGCCTGATGTTACGGTCATGTGAAGTCTGTATGTTTTAGTAGAATATTTATATTTGAAAACCAACAGTCGGTTGGATTTTCATTCATAGATTATGGAGGTCTGTTTCAAGTTATGATAGAAAGTAGACAAACATACAAGATACGAAATATTCAAACTCAGAATCAAACGAATATATTATATTAACTAATACTAACGTTATAACAGATGTGATATGCTTAAAAAATAATGAATAAAAAATTTATACTGTAGAAAACTTTATCGATTCCCTACTATTTTCTAAAAATGTATCAAAGTAATATTGTAATACGCCAGTTTATTTTTATTTTTTGGTTTTGAAACCGAAACTGATTTAGAACATGCCAATTTCAGAGTTCGTAAAAGTTGTCGCTAAGCTTTTTAAAAAACGGATTCTCAATAACGAAATGGAAATGCGAGTTCTATTGTCGTCGAGCGGACCTATAGCCGTAGCGGCAAAATCAGAATGAAAATCATGAACAAGCCAAGCCGCCTTTGACTGACGTTACAAAAAGGGAACTTCAAAAAAGCACGTACTGCCCTTCCGCGAAGTGAGCAGAGCTAACGGTCAACCAAGGCGGATAGGGGTTTTAATTAAAACAATGGACGGAATTAAATACTGGCTGGAAATTATGGATTCAATTCCGAAAAGCGTTTCATAGAATCGTTAATTGATTGGTTCACAAATTGTCTCAATTTGTTTACATATAATTTTTCGTTTTATACTCAATGAATCATAATTATACTACGTTCAAATATTTACACAGAAAATAATTGATAACAGATGATATGATGATAAAACACCATTGTGTCATTCAAAAATAATTATGATAATATCTTGAAACAATTTACAGCATAACTAGACACCTACCTCATATATGTATAGGTACATACATATTTACGAAATGGTAAATTTATTCTTATTAAACAATTTTGTCCAGGACTTAGAACAAACGAGGATACTCAAATCAAATTGAAGTGCTTATTTACGAATACGGGTAAGAAAAAAACAAAAATTATTTATCGTTTGCTGTATGCCAACTATTAAGGTATTCAAAAATTCATAGTAATTCATCGTATTAATATTGGTTCTAAGAGAATGAAACAAATCTGTAGCTCAGAAGTTAAGGTTACTGACTATAACACTAGGTCGATAGGTTAGTCAGTGGAAAAATCGTGCATAATATGAATGTAAGGCTATTGATGTAGTATATTTTTTGGCCAAAATTATTGTTTCATTCTTTGTATATATTTATTATTCCATTAAATTTAAACAAGGTCTTAAATATTCGTATGAATATAAATAAAACAGTGATATTAAACCTTGTCCTTAGAACCTGAAGACGGTATCACTTAAATAGATAATGAAGTACAGGAGCTTAGGGTTTTTTCCAAAGAATCTATATGTCATATAATAAAATGGCTAGATTCGATTAGCGAAGCTGAGCGCACCTGCCACTTGGGACAAAACTATCTCTGGATCGGTTTTGGACGGCCATATTGGGTAATGTAGGGTTAAACAGGACCTTAAAACAATTGAACGAGGCGTTTCCGGAGAAATACTTTTGAATTTCCTCGACAATTTTTGAAATTTTGCAAAGAATATAATTTTCAACCAATTGAGGCATTAACGAAAACGGTTTTCCTGACTTACATAGGTATACATAATATAAGTTTGAATATGTAACGAAATTAACATTTATATTGTCATTTTAATGAATCGTTTGTAAGAAGTTATGCAAACCCTAAGTTTATATACATACATACATAATCTTCACGCCAAGTCCCTCGCGGGAAAGGCAGAGAGCACAGAATAGTATTAGTATTAATTCTAGGTTTATATATATTGTTATACTAGTTTGATACTATCCTCAGTAATATAATTTAACTATATATATTTATATAAAAACTTCGTAATCATATTCATCATCATTATAAAAGTTTCTTTTTTGCAGAGGCAATGAGAAGAATGAAGACAAGAGAAAATAATTTCAGCATTCATGAGACTCCGCAAATAATAATCCTGTCTGAAACGCTTTACTACGTCAGTAGATTACAGTTTTTATCTCGGAGTAATTTTACACGGCGGTGAGCTAACACCCGCTTGATTGAGCCCATCGGGAAATAGCGTGTTGACAGAGGGGAGAACCAGTCTCTCGTTCGACTTATAGCAGAAGTTCTGGGTAAAAAGGCATAAGCCGAGATTAATACATCTGTAAACGTTTCTATTCTTTGGAACAACGGGTATGT
>DWDW01001275.1:0-11979 GCA_018245635.1 Mimoniades versicolor eupheme
TCTTACACACCTGTCGTGCTTCGTCCACATTCATCACTCTCTTCATACATGCACGCCGGTTTCGGAGACTTCTAACTTCTAACATCTTCTAACATGATTTGGAAAAAATATTTCTATTTTATAGTTTCACATAAATTATGTACATATATTTTAAAAGTTGTTATATTATTGTATTATTCGTTTGGTCCCGACAATAGTGCCATTCGTTTGTACTACAAACATTTTGTAAACAAAATAGCAGCGTATTTCAAATTATTCATATTTTTTTCAGTTATCATAACACATAATGATTACATATAAAATTAATCAGTACTTGCGCTGATTAGAAACATTTCTTCATTTCTAAGATACAGATTAGAATTCAAATTAAATTTAATCAACCGTCTAAAGGGGAATATTCGGTAATATTCCAAACGCCTGTACAAACATACATATATTATATTCATCAAGTTGTGTCTCATGATCCGTTCAGTGACGAACGGTCCCCATACGTCCTCTTTGTTTGCACGGAATTCCGCAGCGTTGATTGGATTCTGTTTTGACGTTGTTGATTAATGGGATACTTTGTGTCTTTTACCGTTATGTTCGTATAGTAGAATTTATTTCAATGTTTCGACTGTTTTTTTACCTAATAAGGAATGCACTAAATACTCTATAGTACTGAAAATCTCTCTAGATCTAAAATACTCTGCGTAGGTACCACAGTACTCTTGTGTAGTATAATATGACGTATACGAAACTTTGTACAATTTAACATTCTGTGATACAACTTTTCTTAAATTTATATATGAAAAATTATATTATATTGAATTACACCATATTCTATCATCTTTTAAGTAGTCTCTTCGAGTACATACCTATGATGTTTACTTTACGTAAAAGCTATTTAAAATCGTTTATAATAGAGTTTGTAACGAAGAATATCAAGCCTATATTTACTTTTACACGAATCGTAAGGTTTCTTTAGTATTTCAGCTTAGGCAATTCATAGGAAATGTTTACATAATTTACGAAAATAAACAAAAAAATATGAAATGGTTCCATTATACTAAAACTGCAACCATTACATTAAGAAAAATGAAATTTTTTTATTGAGTATATCACGTATTAACCAAGATTATGATATACATAACTAAGAAGAATGTGTATTAAGAACATACAAACTGGAACCATTGTTAAACCTGTAGTATAGTATGTTAAGTTAATAATGAAAATATAATTTCTCTTCAAAAAATTCAGGGTTCTGTTTGGTATCAAATGTACATTTTATTTGCAAAGGACACCCAACACCACTTAGTTTTAAGTACACTTCCATGGACAGTACAAAATTCGTCGACAATTCAGTTCCAATATTGTACAAGTATCATTGAAATTTTTTTTACTTTAATTTTGCTTTTCATCGATCGCGCATAATAGAATCGAAATACTTGTGTTTTTACAATTACAATTGCATTATACTTATGAAAACTTAAATTATTTACAACGCAATGTATTTTATATAACAAATATGTAGTTATGATTAAAAATTTGCTGACTAGTAGCTCTTGAGAATCAGTTGCTTGTTAGAAAATACATCCAGTGACATATGATATTTACAAAATTTACAGTTATACAAATAAGTTTTGAATATAATATGTCAATATTCTTTGTAATTTTATTTTGAATTATTTAATGTACACAATACATGGATGATAATGTATTAATTTCAGCTACAGTGCTCTACATACAATCATATAATATTATGATATTGTCTTTACTCGTTCAATATGTTACTAAATATTCTATACCTAATATTTCTAAAAAGCCGTATTTAGATTTTTCTATACAATACACATAAACACCTTTACGTCTGGCCTATGGTCTCTTACAGCGACTTCAAGGAGCCGGAGTAGTATACGTAACAAGTGGCATTCATAAACCCGTTACTCTCCTTCACCAGACACGGCCCCGGAACTGCACTATACGTTCATAGAACAGGCGCTGCATCCCGGACCCGCTCTAGCTCTGCACTGCTCTGCGTCTGGTTCCCCGCCCCCAAGGTTCACCTGGCTATTGGATATGCAGCCTGTAGAAGAACACAATACACAGCAGAGGTTAGTTTCACTCTTATTCCGTTTTTAGGTACCTTGGTATTATATTGTATCATTAATTATTTGTCTATAATAGATTTACGATAAATCCTTGGAATTCAATTCGTTAATATTCAACACTAAGCACGCACTCTTTTTTATACGATATTCTAGCATTTGGCATCAGTCTTGCCTGATGGAAAGCAATGACGTGGCCTATAATGTAAGCATAGTAGCCTAGTAAATGCCTATTCATATTGAATTGTAAGAAGCCGAGGCTTCATCCTTCATTCAAGGGTTTCATTAATTCACAACAATATTAGATAATATCTGCTTTATTCCTACAGAAGTATATCCCAGTTCATGAATCCAAGTGGTGATGTGGTGAGCTACTTGAACATCTCATCGGTCCGTCCAGAGGACGGCGGCCGGTACACGTGCCGGGCGCATAACTCGCGCGGAACCGTCGAGCATTCCACGAGACTCAACGTTTATGGTACGAAAAGAAAATGTCTCTTTTGTTTATACAAAACAAATGCAACATCACACGTTTCAATATGGAATAGAGAGTGATACTATTGCCATAAACTCAGCACAAATCCAGAGTCGGAACCACTTCTAAACATTTCTACTAGTAAACCTAATTTAGAAAATATCAATAGTACCCGGTACCCTTCGTACGGCAGTCGCGTTTGCGACAACTCCACCAACGGGGCAGTCACAGTCGCAATGTAGAACAAACTGTTATGTAATTAATGTTTTATAACGCCAGCGTGTTCAAAATTAGAATTGATGATTATTCCAGGGCCCCCCTCCATCCGCAGCGTCGGGCCGGTACGCGTGGTGGCCGGCGTCAACACCACCCTCTACTGCCCTTACTCCGGATTTCCAATCAGGTTGATGGAGGTGCATTTGTTTAGTAAGATTATAAGTTTCGTTTTGTTTGGTTCACTATATCTCCACGTAGCGGTTTGGTACTCACCTTGCGTGTAAATGAGAAAAACATATAAATACTAAGTAGACGTATCACTTATGTAAAGTACCTTGAAGACCTACTTAAATCTCAGTGCCGTATCTATTTTAATATTTGTGTCACTGCTTCGCGAGGCGAACAAGCTCGCCCGAAATTCTAGGTAATTAGCACGACCTAAAACCGAAAATGGAACGTTGCGACTTGTAACAATCATTTATCACTTGATTTTGATACATTTACTTTACCTTCATGTTTGATATTCATGTATTTAGATTTATTATATATATAGTTTTTTTTGTTCATGTTAAATTAGGGCATAGTTTTTTTATAGTTACATTTCGTTTTCCTCATGCCTTAAACTTTTACGCTGGCTATTTTACAGTTGCTTGGTTATTTACACTTCCCTAATTTTTTGTTTATATAGTAGAAAGATAATAATTTACTAGAATGCTATTCCTAGTCGATATAGACAATACTAAGCCATATCAATAAATATAAGCTATATAAGCTATCAATATCAATATAAGCTATCTTCAATGTCAACTGGATAAGTCCAGTAAAGTGTACCCAATATTTTTTCTTGCTCTAGTGAGATCCGGTGGCAGCGTGGCGGTCTAGATGTGGCCTCCTCCGGTGGGCGGGCGTTGTCAGGCCTGGGCGGGGAGTTGTTGCTGTGGCCGGCAGAACCTGCTGATGCCGGCATGTACTCTTGCAGAGTTACGGCTCCCTCTGGCCAATATGCGCAAATGGATATACAAATATTTGTAAGGAGTAAGTATATTGTTTTCGTGCAGTGATTATGTTGATGAACTGTTTATTAATAACAAAGTACCTAAATAAAAAACAGTATGTACCTTTTATGCTTAATTATCATTTGTTATGAATGAATATCGTACATATACATATACAGAATACAAATAACGCTTGTAATCTCCAAAGAGGTAGACAGAGGAGTAGCACAGACCCACGTTTCACCAGTTACGTTTACGTCCCTCTATGGAAAAGGTGATGAGTCCGGGCACATACTCAGACACCGAACCACTATTAGAAAATCTAATTTCGAAAAATCCAATAGTGCCCGGCAGTCGAGTTTACCACCAAAGGGACTGCCACTTTGGTTATTAACGGTGAGATAAAAACGCTTTTAGGAAATTAGGAAGGAATTAAACGTTCTCATTCTTACAAACCGATGCATAATATAACAACGAAAATTAAGAAAGGTTGTTGATTATTGTGAATGAAAACTCCTGAAAACTAGCTTTGGTATATTTAGATTGTCGGTGGAAACACATGTATTTACAAACACTTCCAAGCTGTCCATAATGTTTATAATAAAATCTTAATTGAAAGAGATTTCGAGAACGGATCTATCTTAAAGTGTCTTGTTTTATAATAACGTCAATGCTTACTATTTTTCGATGACAGATCCTCCAAAAATAGCCGGATTCTCGTTTCCGGCGGATCTGGTGGAAGGGAGTTCAATACAAGTTCTCTGCGGGATAACATCGGGAGACAAACCTGTTTACTTTTCTTGGCTGAAAGATGGTCAACACATTCCACCTAGTTTACAGGTAACAATTGTCAAAATATACGATGTGACTACAAATATTTTATATATCAATAGTGTTACATAATCATCAGCTTATTGATGTCCACTGCTAGATATCGGCACCCCTGAGGGGTTACGTTCATGCCCACGTCTTGCATGCGGTTTGAGGATCGCAGAGCTCAGCCTCTTGCGACACCTATCTTCTGCCCATGGGCCACCAGGGCCTGTAGCTGTGCCTAGGCAAACCGCGCCATACCGCGATCTGATTGCGCCGGGTTTAGTTGTCTTACAACAGCCTATATCCCGGCAGGGGGTTTGAGTATGTATTCTTAGTGCGGCCCGACCCGGAATATCACTATGAATAGTTATTTTGCGGAATTAAGGAGCATATTGCATGAACGTAATCACCAATTTATTCCATATTCGCGGATTGTTGCAAAGTAATATTAACCAAATTTAGCCATAATAAAGGCAACCCCTCAGGGGAAGCCTGCGTCCAGCACTGGACTGCAATAGGCAGATGATGATGATGATGAAAGGAAACCGCAAGCCGCCATGCTTCCAATCCTCCTGGCTGACTATGGCCTTAACTCTATTCATTATGAGAACTCCAAGTCCAACAGTAGAATCATAAAGGGACCAAGATAACGATGACCGATAATGCGTTTCAGGTGCAAGAGAAATCATTAGACGAGTTCAGTTTTCTCATTTTCTCGCATGTGACGTCCAAACATAGCGGCGAGTACACGTGTGTGGCGACCAACTCGGCCGCCGAAGTGAATCACACAGCTCGCCTCGCTGTTAAAGGTACTATATAAAGATCAAATAAGACTTACCAGTATAGAGTTTTGTAGGGAAATGTATTAAAAAGTGGCAAACAAAGGTTTTATACAGAGTAGTTGTAATAGGAGTTTAGACATCACTCCGCTGAAAATACGATACTTACCTAATATTATTATTTATTATACGCAGTAGTAATAATTTTTGAGTAATATTAGTCAAGTGTGATGTTATCCAAATATTACTTTTATGTTTCAGTTGCGCCCTCATGGGTATACGAGCCTCAAGATGTTTCGGCCTTGTTGAGCACACAAATCTTAGCTCACTGTGTGACCAAAGGATACCCGGAACCAAGAATAACATGGTTAAAAGGACAAGGTAATTTTTAATTTATTATTTTATATTAAGTAAATAAAGACAATTTTTAAAACTCGACTCTATTAGGTTAAAATATATCAATCACCTTGCACTAGCATGGTGACGTCAAAAATTCATAATTATTTGGAGCGGTAAAATGTAAGAGGACAGACCACGAAATAAAACAACTGTCTTATCAAGTCTTGACATGGAGGGTTCATTGACAAAGATAAATAAAAAGGACGGCGAGAGATCACAGGGATAAAATGTGGAAAATAGCCAAATAAATTAATTTCG
Organism: Mimoniades versicolor eupheme; assembly: GCA_018245635.1. Lineage (NCBI taxonomy): Eukaryota > Metazoa > Arthropoda > Insecta > Lepidoptera > Hesperiidae > Mimoniades > Mimoniades versicolor. Next base: position 6,026 of record DWDW01001275.1, read on the forward strand.
GATTTATTCGTTGATTTGGCAACGTAATATATGATACTAAAAACAAGATACGAACATGACATGGAATTGAGAATCCTTATAAAAAAAATAAAAATATAACAATACAAGGAGCTCGGTTTGTCACAATAAATGTATGAGCTATAAAGGTTCACTCGATTAAGCATGGAAGAACAGTAGTATTCTTGTTCACTTGTAAAAAAAATATTGTTTATGCTACATCGGTATTGTGTAGGTACCAGCACATCGGATTTCCGGCCGCTCTCCCGCCTCGAAGTGCCGATGACCGTGCTCAGCAACGGGTCGCTGGCGGCTGCGTCCGCGGAGCGCGCGCACGAGGGCAAGTACATGTGCCGCTCGGACAACGGTGTCGGTCGGGGCCTGTCGAAGGTCATCACTGTCTCTGTGAATGGTGAGTTTTTATCACGGTTCAATACTACATCTAGTACGTAGCACACATCACTGAAAAAGGCCCGTGATAAAACATACAATGTAGGTACCAATTGAACAGTAATTAATCATGACTCTGAACTGACGTCAGTTACTCCAAAGGTTACTCCAAGGAATAAGTAGTGCTTGGAGTCACATAATCGCTCTTAGTTTCCTATCATCTTCTATTCAATATCTCATCCCAGATGAAATATATTTTAATTAGTATAAAACAGTTTATATAAGAAAATCTATAATAGAGATGAGCTTTTTATAATCTGCGAATTTAGCGAGCTGTGTTTGTTACAGTGTCCTATGAATCTATAAATATGTGACCAGTTGTTTTCGTGTTGCTTACTGCAGAGCCGGCACACTTCGAGTTCTCCTCCAGGAACATGTCGGTGCGCCGCACGTCGGCGGCGTCCCTCGTGTGCGACGCGCGCGGCGACCCCCCGATTCAGTTGCACTGGACTCACAACACGCAGAGACTCGATTTGACTACATACAGGTAATTTTCAATACCGCCCGCTAAAAAGTACTAGGTACGAAATACGAAGATATTATAACATGTATGTAATGAAACTGAAACTATTGACTTATTTAATTCTTAGTTCGGGAATCTATCTTCAATACACGATTACGTAATTTGGAGAAGTTTTATTTACTGGTTAATTTGAAGTATCGCGCTCATTTTCTGTTATTACATATACTTGCATATCTTCACTCCAGGTCGTTTGTAGGGTAGGCCGAGGGCATCGACTGCCAAATATTTACTACCTTACTACATATAGTCTACAACATATACTTTTCAGAATATCCGTATCAGAGAAGCGTTCAGACAGCGGCGCAAGTTCCACTCTGACCGTCGAACACGCGCAGAGACGTGACTCTGGCGTGTACCGCTGTCGGGCCGAGAACGCGTATGGGCGAGATGAGTTGCTCATCTATCTGGCTGTTCAAGGTAAACTTCTAATATTTAGAGGTCTCTTTAACACTTATATATTGAATATCACTCGCCCCCTACTTCATATGGTGAACATAACATAACTGGCGACTCATGGTATTATTATGAATGCGGGTGTAATATTGTGTAATATTACCTTAACGTTTCACGATTAATAAAGGATCATTAAAACTTTAAATTCCTGACGATCAACTGTCATTTTTTTTTTGTTCAGAGTTCCCCGAGGCCCCGCGCGGGCTGGTCGTCCGGCGGCGCGAGGGGCGCGCGGCGTGGCTCGCGTGGCGCCGCGGCTACGACGGCAACGCGCGCCTGCGCGCCTACCGGCTGCAGTACCGCGTGGTCGGCGACACGCAGCGCGCCGCCGACTGGACTGATGCCCCCACGAGGGAAATGCTGCCGGATCATATAACTCACAGGTTAGTCGACGCCCAAATGTATACATGTACATTAGTCGTTCAATTAATTGGGGCTCAAATTGGTAGACAAAAAGTTTTGTAAGTAATATAAATAAAGTTAATACGAATTCGTTTGTCTTATAAATTTTAGATACTACGTCTTTGGTCGTGCATTTCGATATATATCTAATTCCGTGATGGTGTTTATCGTAAACAATATTAAAGGGTATTTATTAATTCGCGCTGGAGTAAATCACTTTTTGTTTAATAAATAAAACATCGTTTAAAATAAGGAGAGGAACATTTATTTGAGGTAATAAAAATAGTTCAATGCTTTAAATTAAAATAAGCAAATTTTAATAAATTTTAAATTCCCTTAGGGTGAATTGTTGGACATTTGTGTTGACACATTACATTTAATATAAACTTGTCACGTTAAATAATTATAACTATTTATAGACATGAAGCTTCAGAGCCGGAGTCCGAAGTAATCCTGGAGTATCGAGTGGACGGTTTACGGCCAGCTACAGCGTATGCGTTGCGATTGGCTGCCGTCAACGATATCGGGGACAGCGAATATTCCGAATCCGTTATCGTTCAGACCTTAGAGGAAGGTGAGATAACATAAAATTTTCTTCGGATATCTACGAGTATATTTTATGATTGTGCAATTTTCGATACCGTATTTTCGTGTTATGTTTTATAGCTCCGTCAGAGTCGCCCCGGAACGTTGAGGTGCAAGCGGATGCGCCAGGAGAAATTCTTGTGAAATGGCAGGTAACGATTATTTTCTTTACTGCTATAAGACTTAATCGTACACCTTTAATCACGAGTACATAATACAATACAGTAGTATTCGTATCTGTTTTAGTGTGGTCAGGAGGAATGTAGCCCCGAGTAATAGCAGCCCCGAAGAAGTCCTTATTAATTTATTGTTTGTCACTGCATATTCACTTTACGGTGGCAATGTGACAATGGACACAAATTCGTAATCAGCATACATTACAGCATACATTTTAACATATTGACCATGGAAAATATTTACTACGCCTTACTATATGTATATAAGGACACACCTTGGTATATTGCCAGCCCCCGTCGCAAGAGTCGTGGAACGGAGAACTCATAGGCTATGCGATATGGTGGCGCGGCGAGAACGCGTCCCGCGCGCTGACGGTGGCGGGCTGGGCGGCGGCGCGCGCGCGGCTGCCGGCGCCGCGCGCGCGCGCCCGCTACGAGGTGCGGCTCCGCGCCGTCAACGCCGTGGGCGCCGGGCCGGCCTCGGCGCCGCGCGCCGCCACCACTCTCGAAGACGGTACGCTTGTGTGTATTACTATCTATGATCTATGATGTTCATTTCTTTTATGACTGCGGTTAGTGAACGTGTTGACGGAAATCTTTTCGTGAAACATGTCTAGTGTTCGAATAATAAATGAATATTTATATTATTAACTTACGACGGCATTGTAATGCTTTAAGTAATGAACGTAAACGTTACGTCACGCCTGTAATCCCCAAAAGAGGTACGCAGAGGATGTAGTTTAATCCCTCGTTTCGCCAGTTACGTTCACGTACCAATAGACGGTGAGTCTTGTTGCCATACACCGGGCAAATATCAAACTCCTTACTACTACTTGAAAATGTAAGTTAGAAAAATCTAATATTGCTCGACCCGGAATTTAAGCCTAGGATCTCTTGATCGGTAATCGCGCTTGCAACCAACACGAAGCAGTAAATATTTCAAGTACCTACTATTCTTCAATAAAGAGAACTTATTGTTTTAGTACCAGAAGCGGCCCCACAACACGTCCGCTGCGAGCCGCTGTCCGCTCAGTCGCTGCGCGTCTGGTGGGAGCCGCCGCCGCCAACCGCTCGAGGCGGACTTTTACTGGGATACGAGATAACTTATCAGGTGCATAGAAATAATGCACTTATATTCTAGTTATATAACATACAAATTCGATTGACTGGTAACATTTTCGTGATATCCTTCGCGATATTGCAGGCAGTGGACACGGCGGGGGGCGCGTGGGAGCGGCGGCGGTCGGGCGGCGCGGAGGCGCTGGTGTCGGGGCTGCGCGCCGGGAACTACTCGCTGCGCGTGGCGGCGCGCACGGCGGCCGGCGCCGGCGCGCACGCCCGCGCGCACTGCTCCACGCTCGACGACGGTATTCACTGCCAACCTTGTACCTATTTACTAATCATGTAGGAACACTCGCTGACTTTTAATGACACGGCAATCTTTTATAACTGCATTTAAATATTCCAATGCGTTGTCCGTGTAAGTATTAATCTATAATTCCTTGTATAGTTACGTATGTTTTTATTAGGAATTAATGTTATCGTATAAAATGTAGATTTTAGATATATTTATGTAGATAATCTTTGTATTCAGTCCCAGGACCGCCGCAAGATATAAAGGCTTTGGCGAATTCAGAAGACTCGATCATAGTGAGCTGGCTCGCACCAGCAATAAAGAACGGAAAAATCAGACATTACACCGTATACAACAGACCACAAAGGTCGGTGAATTTAATATTATAGTAAAATTTACTATACTTATAGTATATACTTAATACAGTGTCGAATAATAGGTTCAGTCCTTATTCCATAGTGGAGCGTAAATGTAAGGTGTAAGCGTGATAGTGTGCTACACTCCTCTACCTACCTCTTAAGGATGTTACGTTAAGTTAGTTTCAACGACCCAGAATATAAAACAGAGTCATATTTTCTAAATACGGTAATATCTTCAGTTTTAAATAATGTGAACTGTTTTCTAAAGTAAGCAAGATTACTATTATAAGATTATTAGGTACTTGATATTCCAACTTCACTTTTTTCTATACAATATGATATTGTCAAAGTCACAACTTATTTCCCTGATAAATTACAATCCGAAATTATGTCATTCTATAAACACGATATAATTTGCTTTAAACTAATGTTCGTATAAAAATACTTATATTTTTCTTCAGCTCTGAGAAAACGCGTAACATTACAGGACTGGACAACATTCTCATATCATGATTCTCCACTCCGCCGGGGAAGAGGAGCATCACGTGGAAATCCGAGGATTACAGGAGCACCAGATGTACGAGTTCTGGGTGACGGCTGCCACTGCGGCGGGCGAGGGCGAGATGAGTGTCATTGTCTCTAAGAAACCGAACTCTAGAGGTACATTAAAATTGTACAAATAGCGTTAGTAATCATAACCTAATTTTATCCGTTGTCCATATTGGCGATCATAATAATATGATAATTTATTTATGTAGTAGACATTTGGCTTCTGCAGGGGTACATGGGTACAAGAGATCGCAGCCCTATATATTTTTTACTTCGTTTCTTAAACTTGTCTCTGCCACTTTTATAAGTAACTTTTTTTAACATTTAATTTTGCATCAAAATTTTGAAATCCGTTACTATAATGCAATTTTCCACTGTAGCCGGAGCGAAGCTTTGGTCGTTTCCTCGACGGATCACAGCACCCGAAGGCACTCGGATATCAATAGCTTGCGGCGCTGCGGGGTCTCCAGCCCCACTCGTCTCGTGGAGCCGCCGCCACGTTCCGCTCTCCACTGATTCTAGGCTACGGCTGGAGGGAAATCGCTTGATTATACCCAGTACGTACATGACATTATAATTTAAATACCATTGCAATATGTCGTTAAGCTAAGTCAATAGATATTTAATTTAATGCACATAGGTTGCCTGGAAGGATTTTTTTTAGCTATTTTACTGTAATTCTTTTTCTTTTCTTATTGTTTATTCTTCTGTATACAGAGTTCAATGTGCAATAAAGTATATATTGTAATGTAATGAAAACGTGTTGTAGTCGTAAGTGCTCGAAGCGGAGCGCAATGAACAATATAAAGTCGCGTTTATATGAACGCAGAGCTGGAGGCCGCCGTGGCGGACAACTACACGTGCGTGGCGCGCAACCCGTGGGGCGAGGAGCGCGGCGAGTGGCCGGTGCGCGCGCTGCGCCCCCCCGCGCGCCCGCGCCTGCGCCTCGCCTCCGCCGCGCCCGCCGCCCTCATGCTCGCTTGGGACTCGCCCGATGCTTATAGTAACTTATACGTTCTTTAATGTATTACTAGCCCCCCCTCAACTCACCCAGAGGGGGGCGCCTCCGATGAAGGCTTCAAGACCCTTAGGGTCAAAGCCAACCC
>DWDW01001276.1:0-11977 GCA_018245635.1 Mimoniades versicolor eupheme
TAACTTCACGCCTGTAATCCCCGAAGAGGTAGGCAGAGGAATGTAGAACATTCCCACGTTTCACCAGTTACTTTAAAGTCCCACTATGGAATAGTTGGTGAACCTATTGCCATATACCGGGCACATATCCAGACTTAGAGCCGCTACTAGAAAATCAAAATTAGAAAATTTAGTAGTGCCCGACCCGGGAATCGAACCAAGGACCTCCCGTTCGGCAGTCGCACTTGCAACCAACACGACCAACGAGGCACACAACCTATGTATATATGTATGTAAATCATGAACATAACAAGCGTTTCCTATAATTTATAAATACTCCTATACACAATATACAGTACACAGATATACAAGAAGACACTGTCGTCATTGTCTTATCTATCTATTGCGTCTGCCATTTTAGAATCTTGTATTGTTAGAAGTTAGCTCAGAAGGATAGAGCGCCGATATAGGGCTTTAGCTTGTGATCATCGAAGGGCGGAGGTTCAAATCGTTCACGAGTCAATATAGTTTTTTTTATAATATTAAAATTTATTGAAAATTTAAAAAATAAATTTTAAAATGCAATTAAAATTTAGAGTGAAACGTTTCGTACAATTTATAAGTACACAGATATTATTTTAATGCTGACGTCATTGTGATGTCATGTCATATCCACGTATGGTCTGCCATTTGAAAAACTTGAGTTATCAGACACAGTAGGTAGAAACTTGAATTGTCAGGCTCGTTAACTAAGTAGGTTATGCGCCGAAATATTGCTCAGCTTTTAATAATCGGAGGGCGGAGGTTCAAATCTTCCCCAAGTCAAAAGCATAATAAGCAGAGGACTAATAAACATAATATATACATACGGGTACAAATACACTGAACAATTTTTTTATTTTTTACACCCAGACACAAAAAAAATACTGGTGCTCATCACACAAATATTTAATCTGGGTGGGAATCGAATCTACGACCCCTGGCGTAGGTCAGGTTCACTAACCTACGGGGGCTAGTCACTATGCCTCTGAGTTATTGATTGACATTTTTCTTGTACAAAATATGTTACGTTTAATATTTCTAAAATTCTATAACCACTTCCCCGTCACACATAACATTATTTCTAGAGTACATATTCCGAATACGAGGCAGGTAGAATGTACTAGCAATACATAATTGTCTTCATATAATTAATTTAAGATATTAGTTTGGGTAATATGTAATAGGTAGTAAACAATTTGCCGTCGTAACTATCGGGTCGTTAATGATTTATTGGGCTTCTTATGATTGTGCCGAAGGATCGTGTACACTATTGACTGGAGAACAATAGTGAATATCGGTAGTGGGTATGAACAATTTCCAGTTTAGTGTTACTTTTGGATGCAGAAAGGAATGGCTTTTTGGTTATTCTATTCGAAAGTTTAATCTGTCATAAAAGTACACCTCTAATTCGAGGTATATGGATAAAGCCATTCCGAGCGAGCGATGGTAATTAGACAATTTTACAGGCAGGGCAGCCGTTCAACACTGTGTCAACATCGACTGATCAAGTACGTGGAGCCAAGTACCTCTGGGTTTCATTAACAGTGACATTAAGTAGGTACTTCACAAAACATGACATTTGGTGACATTTGTCACTATGAATGAACATTGTCGATCGATTTCACCCATTTTTCATAGTGGTGTAGTTTTTTTTATACGTAATCGTAATATCACGACTGTAAAAAGAGGTAAGCAGATGAGTGTAGTATACTCTCACGTTTCACCAGTTACGTTTACGCCCTATTACGGAGTAGGTGGCGAGCCTATTGCCATTCACCGGGCACATTTCCATACCCCAAGCTACTAAGAAAATCTAATTTAGAAAAATCCATTAGTACCTGACCCGGGAATCGAACCCAGGACCTCACGAACACGACCAACGAGCCAGTGTTTATACTAGAATATGTAATATGTGTTGGGTATAATGTATTGTGATCAATGTAATGGGTGATACATTATGAGTATGTAATGTTGTTAAATATTAAAGCTCCGAGACTATAATTACCTATATATTAATATGTACATAGCTTGTGGCAAAATTAAATTTATTCGACCCTCTTGCCGCTTGGAGTCACATTATTCGGCAACAGTTCATTTACTGTAAGATGTTTTCTGAGACGTTTAGATAAGGGTGCCATGGGTCAGTATATTGATTTATTAATACCAATTTGCTTTGATGTAAGTTTCTATAAACGACTAAGATGTTTTTGCTAAGGTATTTTATGTAAATTATATCCGTGTCGGGGCGAAGTAATAATACATTCGCCGACCCCGTGGCGGGATATGGGATGTCATAAGAGGCGATTAAATCTAGGCACAGCTAATTATTGCCCTAGCTGTTTATGGGTAGCAGTGTAGGAGATGCGAGAGACTGAGGTCTGTGATCCCCAACGCGCATGCCCAGCGTGGGGATTGTGGGCATAGCCCCTCAGAGAAGGCCTATGTCGGGCGGTCCACTGCAGTAGGCAGATTATGCTAATTTTATGTTAATAGGTGGACTGTATGCATAATGCAGTCGAGCTATGAAGTTAGCAGTCATATATACTGCTGGTACTTGGTTTAAGGACTGCGAGCTCAAAATTTTCACAAAGATTCGGAGACGTGTTAAAAGGCTATTCTTGCTTGTTATCGTTTATTGAGCAGATAATAGAGTAAACCTCAGGTCCCAAGTGAAAAGGAGAAATGAAACAAAATATTCTTTTTATGCTTCGAATTCATTGTGATAAGTATAAACAGTTTATTTTATTGTACGTACTTTATTAACTATAAGAAAGCTTGCACACACGATTTTGTAACATTTTGTACTTGTTACAAATACTCTTAAATTATTTACCGATGTGAATTATTTTATAAGAAAATTCGTGAGAAATAAATTCGTGAGAAAATAAAAATTATGTAGTTAAAGAGAAATATTAGTTAAAAAAATTACCTGACTTATTTCCTAGAATTGTTCTATGTTCATACAAAAGTCCAAATTAGTCATTTTAGCAAACTATCTTTATCTAAAAAAACGGATAGTTCAGACGCTTTGCTGTTGCCCGAAAGATGAACAATGCAAAAAAAGATACTTCCATATACATATTATAATACTCTAGTATAGTACTTCAACATCATTCGAAATTGCTTCAGTGAAGTTTTCAAAAGACTGTCGGAAACTTGAACGAAAACTCTCACAATAACAGATCCGCGTTTTAAATGTATTTTTAAGCGATTCACACTTTTCAATGGCTCTCGGTAGTTTTAAATGCTCGAGCTTATGCGCTGTTTCAGTCTTCGAGATTGTTGTGAACTTAATTTTTCAAAACAAGTTTAAAATTTAGAATTGTATGTTGAAGGCACAAGAATAAGACTATTGCAGTTATAGAGAAAATCGTTAATGGTTTCTATGATATTGGTATAAATAATAATATAATAAGTGACGATATGCGCAAAGTGGCTGACAGCGGTTCGATGCAAAGAGCTGAAGATGGCGTGCTATTGGAGAGGCCTTTTTGCAGCAATGGACGGGAAAAGGCTGATGATGATGTAATAAATAAATGGTTATCCGTGTTGTTCTAAGTTGGTGGCGGTAGAGGGCATGTGGCGACACGCCACTCCAAGGCTTACCGTCGTTGCGAAAAGGCGTCTAACCTTAAAACTATTGTGTGTGTGTGTGCGTGTGTGCGCGTGTGTGTGTTATATTTTTGGAGCCCAAAACACGACACCACAAGTAGTGACGAGGATGGGCTGCCGTTAATGTCTTTATTGTTGTCGTCATAGGATATTTGTCAAAATCAACCAAATAGGTTAACTACAAATATGTATATCCAGCGTGTTATCAGAGGCCTTTGCAAAGCTACCTAAAGATCCATACATAATGACCGTCCATTGCCTGCGTGTGTTTTGGAATAGTATGCGTAAACATAAACATTTCGAACAGACTTTGTTGTAGTAACCTTCTTAATATAATATTATTATAACCTACCCACTGATACGGTAGCTTTTGCTTGGTAGGTATGTCTTTGTTTTTGAAACAAATATTATGTTTTAGTGTAAATCTAATTAAATTATTCTCTTGTTTATTCTAACTTTTGTTATGTATTAGTCCAGGTAGTACCATAAAATCGTTATTAACGGTGTATGATACAGAGTAGTGAAAATAAAGAGCGACTTAAAAAATAATTAATGATAGTAATGTGGACATTACTGGAAATGTAAAAGAAAGGCTACCTAACCTATCTTTATTCATTGTACTAAGATAACTTATAATTGTAAATATTTTATTTGAACATGGTCATCTGACATGATCTTTTCTATGTTATATGATTAGAATTTATTTTTATTATAATTTTGCATTGGCGACAACATTTTTATGATTGACTAAATTTAATGTTTGGTTAGTAACTTACGTCACCGCTCTGTACTAAGTAGTAAGGGCCCTGTTCGTGAATCTAATCATTATTTACGTAACAGATTTATCAATTTTGACCCGTTTGTCTATCGTATATAGGAATTAAAATAATCAAACCTGTGCCTAAAAACAGTGTTTCATAGTTACCTATATAAAACAGTATTTATTTAGAATCAACTCTGAATATTAAGAATAATTCTTTCATTGCGGTACCCTAATTGAGATATTACATAGATATGATACATAACACACCCTTATAATTTTCATCTGAATAATTCATGCGACGAACATGAATGTGTGGATATTAACATTCATGAATTAAAGCAATATAATACACGGATTTATTTATCTAATGAATTTTCAATTGATAGGACGAGGAACATAAAGACGGATTTAGAGTATATTGTGCCGGAAGTAACAAATTTTGAAAAAAAAAATGGCAAGGTGTTGAAATTTATTTTGTAACTTAATTTTAACTCTATATCAATCTGTAAGACGGGTCCTGTGGAGATAACTATGATAATGACGTCTAATCAATGCAAAAGAACTACATATCAATATATAACGTTAGTTAGTTATTGAATTAGTTCAATTATACATTCCTTAAAATAACAATGTGTCAATGTGTTAGTCCAATAACATACCTACCTTTTCGGAGATTACAGGCGTGAAGTTACGTTTTTTTTCCAATAATATATTACGAATATGTATTCCCTTGCACAGTCAATTGTTTTGTTTTGTGGGCAAATCTGGGCGCACTTAATGCTACAATTATTTCCCTTTGTTAATGGTACAGCTGCGGTCGTCGGGCATATGCTCTTGGTCGCTGAAATATCCAATAACACACCTTTGATAATCTCGTTGTGAATAATTCACGAACATCCAATATCAGCATCAACACTCACTACGCTATCTTTATTCATGCGATACGTACCAACTTTATTATTTGCAAATTTGCATTTTATTGGCCACGTATAAAGAAAAAAAATATTCACCCTATCGTGAGCCCGAGCGTACAGGTGTATTATCGTTTATGTTCGTTCGTTTGATGTTTTGAAAAAAAAAAACACCTTGAAATCCTTGATGCGTCCTTTGCAGAATTACCACGTTTTGTACATACGATGTTGTGTTCGGTATGCAATATGTAATAGTTGTAAACAAGTACGAAGTTTGTAAGAATGTACCTTTTAATGACATATTCCTTAATTTTCGCCTGTTATATTGAAGATTATGAATTTTATACGTTGATCGTGGATAATGGATCGTGGATCGTGGATAATTTCGATGACCAACTTGTATAATACCATGTGTCCATTGCATCCTTCATACTGCTTTTTGAAAATATAAATATTGCTGCTTTCTGAAAAAGAATACTATCTTATAAACTCTATACCTACTATGTACTCACTATATAACCACTATTTACCTACTATATACCCACTATGTACCCACTATGTACCCACTATGTACCCACTATATTCCTACTATGGACCTACTATTTACAGCCTATGTACCTATTAATATACCCACAATATCTAAATTAGGTTTTATATACTACAACTTTGAATGGTATTTTTCAATCAAGTTCAAAAATGTCGAATTATTTATCTCATTCAGCGTGTTAACAATACATTGTTCCCAACCAAGTTTTCCATTAGCAAGATTAATGGTCAGTCCGTTGCTGAAGATTTCATTTCTCTTTAAAAGAACAAAACTTTTTCCTTCCAAAGTCAACAATACGGAAATGTACGTAGTGAAATTAAACCGGGATCAATACAAAGGACTGCAAATTATTGCGTGGCTTTGACCCGATTTTATTAAGGGGTCACAATACATATACTACATCAGCGGTTGTCAAACTTTTAACTGTATTATTGTGTGCGTCAACTGACGGCCCTATGATTTCGTAGACTATTACTTTTGTAATATTTCTAGTTAGAAGGTTTGTGTAATGCTTATGAATATGCCTTGTAGTATCGTCTCTTCTGGATTACTATAAATAGTTCAGTTTCGATCTAACTGACTACAATCTTAACGCTCTTCATTCTTAAGGAGACTGGCCTCCAATAGTAACAGGTAAAAGATAGTGCGAAGATAAAAGGTGATGTGGTAAAAAATATTAGATATTATGTGTATATTCATAAGTGAATTTTAAATTGTATGCAGAATCTATGATAAATAGCTAATTAAGCAACTATCAGTGTAAATTATTTCATTCTATGAAGTTAGAAAGATGTTACTTAATTTATGAAACTTTGAAGACAAATTGTAAAATTAATTTTATGGTTAATCTGGATATCGCTTCACTTTTCAAGCAACTTGACAGTTAAATGTCATTTTCTTCATGTTGGTATTGATTGTTATTGCTTAAAACTTTGTGCATGAATCCAACCGTGCGATTAGACTCCTTTTATAGTTGTTTTATGAAACATTTCATAAGAAAGAAAAAAAGAAAAATGTACATTGCACTATTATTTTTGGACTATACGAAGAGTTGAGAAGCACAGACCTAAATAGCGGAAAGAGCCGCGCATTACAGTATTGTTTATGTGGTCCTTTGTTGCGAGAAAAGATGCTAAATTACTCACACGAGTTGTTTTTGAGGGGCGAGTATTCACGTCGATTTTACTAAACAAACGTACAACACTTTGACGCGATTAATCGCAAAGATCTATGCGTTTTATGATGTTGTTATACGTAAATATTAGAAGTGGTATCAAGACGAACTAGGTATATCTACGTTTATATATTGTACTTATCGCACTTTATCGTGATTTATTTTGATGAATTCTGAGTTTTCATTATACATTATCAGTTAATTTGCTGTTAGTTATAATTGCATAAAGATTATACCTATATAAAAATTAGGTACTTGGAAAAATGATTTTTTTTCTTTTGTTTTGTCTAATTATTATGTTTAAGTAAGGTATTGTTTAGCTTTAACTTTTAATCATCCTCTCTCTGATTATAACTTACGAACTGTTGAGGTTACATGTCAGACACTTGAGTTAATAACAATATTATTAATCAGTAAAGTAACAATATTAATAATAAGATTATCACTCGATGTTAATAAAAAGTCAAGTACCTATAGAACTGTTAGTAACTTTATTTTTGCTAATATTTGTTTCAATGAATACAAGGATCGTTAGTATCATTAACATAGGACATTGGCCCCAGTCCCACTGATCCTCTTGGCTGTATGTATTTATGCATTCGTAAATTATGATCGCTTGTAAAATAACGAAATTGTTTTCACGGAAATGTAGGCTGTCGAGTGCAGTACCTAGAGGCGAGTGCATTCGGTAATAAAAATTTCATAATATCGCAATTACGAGTAGTTCGACCCCTCAAAAATACCTAAAAATTAATATGGGATCGTTTACTCATCATTAACCCTTTTATTATTTCAATGTTAATTATCTATACTAATAGGTATTATAAAGAGGAAAACTTTGTTTGTTTGTTTGGTTGTAATGAATAGGCTCAAAAACTACTAGACCGATTTTAAAAATTATTTCACCATTCGAAAGCTACATTATCCACGAATAACATAGGCTATATTTTATTTTGGAAAAAATAGGGTTCCATAAGATATTTCAGAAAAATTACTTATTTTGCGTACGCTGCCTAAACAGTAAAAGATAGAACCATAAAATGTTCTAATTATGTAATTGTAGATCTTATAAATATCTTCAAAAAAGGCCGCGACACACTATACCTATCTACATATTTTGAGTGAGGCACAACAACCATTTTTTTATTTAAAAATCTTGAATTTGTTTGGACTACATTTAAACGCGTTTATTTTACTCATACTATTAATCCTTATCAAAATAAATTATTTCATCACAAGTACAGTTTATGTTGATAATATTTAGTCTTTGAATGATCCACGCCGGAGGAGCCGCGGGCGACCGCTAGTTTAGTATAAAATTAGTTGCTAAAATGTGTATAAATGCAATCTCGGTGGGAACTTCAGTGGTTCTTGAGCATTTCGGACAACCGTCAATTTGAATATCACGGTGACGTCCGATAGATTGGAGTGTCAAAAAATCAAGTGCTTCAAATCTCGGCTTGAGATTTATGCTGGAAATAACAAAGTCTAAACAGCCAGAACTCATACCTACACTCAGAATTTTTGTATTGTTTTTGTTACTTTAAATAATGTTGTGGATTATATAATCTAGGTTTTAATCTAGTTCGGTTTTTACTTTGTCTTATTGTAACAAGTGCAGTATTCTAACCACCTGAAGATTAATTTTAGAGTATTTTTATATAAACCGTCTTAAATGTCTTTTTTTCAATATTTTACAAAACCCTCTAATTTGGGTCGAGGACTTCCCATTTGGAAGGGCTAAAGGCTTAAGTTCATAACTTTTATAAGTACCTAACCACTTGTGTTTTAAAGGGCTCAAAACTTTATGCTTGCAAAAGTTTGGGTTAAGATCCTGTAATTTTAGCTTTTTACATTAAACTTTTAATTTATTCATTTTTAATCTTTTCCCTTAAACAATTACAAATTTATATTTAAATAGGCTGCACCGGAGATCAAATGATTTCTTACAATTAAAATAAAAATTAGAACTTATCTTTTAATCCGCACTCGCTCCTTAAACTGCTGCAGCTAATGAGAAGTATAAATATTTTGTAACAGATATTATCAACAATACACCTGCTTTGCAACCTGAACATAGGTATTTCAGAATTATTCTAAAATGATGTAAGTCCTAGCCCTCTGCTGTACCGCAAACCAAAATATTTCAAATGATATAAAACATTGTCGACCCTCAAACTACGTGGCTGTCCATATTTTCATTACCGTTTAGTACTAAATTCACACATTTACGAGTAGTCACAGAATGTCATATTAATTATTATACTCTTAAAACCGACAAATGTCATGAAATACAACGCAAACAATAAAGCTATTATGGAGTAAACAACTTAGTCTTAATACATCGATTACTAATTCTGCGGAGAAAAACAAACAAACAGTGGGAGCAAAAATCTCCATAAGATTCCCTAGAGTCAATAATGGGAACCTCGTAAATGACGTGGAATTTGGTAATCGGTAAAGTTTCTTTGTGTCTGTCCACTATTTCTCTAATACATATACGAGTATAAGAAAGTTATATAAAAGTGTATGTATCAAGTACTTGTGAATGCAAGAGCCACATGCAGCCATAACTCGCGGCTCGCACGTCGCGGCACAAATAAAAATTTCACTCGCGTCTAATAAATTTCTAAATCGACGTAAAGTTGTTTCGTATTCAGCCTGGCGTCGGAGATTTGGAGTACAATGAGATCATGTGAAAGCAAACGGACGAATATCTTGCTAGTGTTTGGTTGACGACAATGTTTGTTATGAATGAGTAAAGAGAAGACGAAAAATATGTAGAAGAGTAAAGTATTGTCCTAAAAAGGAATATTTCTAGGAAATAAAAAAATACCAGTGATGATTGCAAGAAAAAGAAAGAAAAAGTTGGTATACTTAAAATACCTTCTACATACAATATGCAATAAATATGAAATATTCAATATTCCGTCCCAATAACCACCTAAGTATGAATTTCAACAACCTATTAGCACAATAGAATTTACTTCTAGCCTGTTGCAAAAAGTGTAGCGGATTCGATTCTTTATGGGATATATATGCGAATGGTTTATTTATACACTAGACATTTATACAACAGACGTTTTTAAACAAAACATATTAATGCAAGCACTAAGCGTCAAGTACCTTTAGCGTGAGAAATATATTTAGCAGCGTCACAGTGGGTTTACTTTAACAAGGAATTCAAATATAATTGAAAATTGTTATTAACATGCTTTACAAATAACTTTACCTATTTGTTCGGAATTGAACAACTTGGAAATATTGACGACAAAGAGTAAATATGCACATTCTAGGCAAGCGTGCTGCGTTCTAGGCTACATCTCGCTTAGCATCAGGTGAAATTGTACCCAAATGCGAGTCTGTGGCTAATAAAAAAGCATTTCGTAGTTCTCTGACACACGAGCAGCTATCTACGTATGTACGTACGTATTATGTGAGTTCAAATTTTTTCCTATCAGTTTCTTTGTGCGCGGTCGTTTTCACAGCGACGCGTTCGTCTAAACGGATTTGTCCCGGTGATTGTCTGTATTTGATCTAGCGGTTTCGTGGTCTACGAAAACTATTGGATTTATCTGTTCGACTAAAAGCTCACTTCGTTTGAATTACAAACTGCGCCACGGCAAAATGTTTGCGGTATCTCTAGTTTACTTCGCTACAGCTATTTCATTTTACTTTAAAACATTCACTTATAAAAAATTATAGTGAATTTTAATTTTGTTATAGATATTATGGAGACATTGTTAAGTATAATAAACACAATCATAATAATAGTAAATAAAATTACAGATTAATAGGTACCGCCGACTACCAATCGAGAGGTCGTAGTTCCCGATCCCGAGTCGGGTACTAGTGGGTTTTCCTAACTAGAATTTGTAGTTAAAATTTCTAGTAATAGCCTGGATTTGTGCTCAATATATGGCGTGTTCACTTCTCACTCAGTCCCTGTTCCATGCTGGGACGTAAACATAATAATTACTTACACAAAAGCAATCTTAATATATGACTCTCTTTTATACATGTCATATTTTATTATAGACAAGAATGATGTTATCAATGCTGATAAAAAAGACAAAAGTGTTTACTCATAATAAGGGCCTAATAGTAAGAAAATATTTTCATGTTTAGTCATTGATTGAAATGTTTTGTTATCATACCACTTACCTTTAAATACGTCAGAATAAGCTATAATATCCAGCAGTCGATCCCGCTACGCCACACACGCCCAACGAACACCCCCAACACGACACTGCACGCCAAACTTGCTCCATAAAAGCACTTCTGCCTCTCCGCCTTCCCTTTGCCGTTCCGTGCGATGTATTTTTTTGCCGTTTCGTTTCTCCATGTACACTTAAGGCGCTTTATGGTTATTTAGCCGCGAAGTTTGGGCATAACCGGCAAAAATACCGCCAAGACGTATGCGGAGTCTTTAACGTATAAGGATTTTAACAAAATATTCACGTGTTCGTTGTGTGAGCATGATTCTTATCGTATTCTACTTAAAAACAATTTATATTATTAAAATTGTCTGGAGTATTGGTCTAGTTGTTAATTTAATGACTCGAAATTTGCACATTCAAATCTCACTTACGTCAAATATTCGTCAAATTTCGTTTGTGAATGATTTCATATCAATTTATTTTTAATAATTAATTTTAATTACACATATACAGGTTTTCCTCATTATTCATTATATTATTTAGCACTAAGCACCATACATATATTCTTGAGCACTGATTCATCTCGTACATAATGCGAAATAAAATAGTTTTGATAAAGATCTTAGTATAGTACAGGATATTTTATTTTAAAATAAAAAAATACTCTACGCCTACTTGTCTATTTTTTGGGTTCCTGTCGTTTTTTATTACGTCTTTTATTTTACTATTTATAAAGTAACTTCACGCCTGTAATCCCCGAAGAGGTAGGCAAAGAAATGTAGAACATTC
>DWDW01001277.1:0-11975 GCA_018245635.1 Mimoniades versicolor eupheme
GGTTACCATACCACAAGCTCTGTTGATGCTTACTTTGGGATCAGATGGCCATGTGTGGAGATGTCCCAAGATATTATACTATATTGTTCATTTTACCTATTTCCTTATCAACTGCACTGTTCATTTTACTTGTTTCCTAATCTAACGTACTATTTTACATATTTTCTAAGTGGTCGAGAAATGTATTACTTTCTTCGTGGCAGTGTATAAATGGATACGGACTATTATATAAGTAGGCTACTTTCACTGCAGTGGCTTTAAAACAGTCAATTACATGTTCAATGGAACGTTAATCTGCATTAAATCACATTGATCACAGACGTATTTCTGCAATCGAGTCTACAATACATTTTATTTTTATAATTAACACCCATAAATATTATTATTATTACACTTATTATTACACACGACTACTCTACAATCCTTTGAAACGGAAAAGCCTTAACATAGCCAAATTATGGAGATGAGTGAATGACTAAAACATGACCTTCATTGAGTGTATGTATGTATAAACCTTATAATGTATAAAAGAATTAGATTTTGAGTTTTTACCTTTCCTTTGTCAAGTTTCAACGTTGGGATGTTAATCCAATAAAAAATGTCAATGATAACAGTTGTTTAACACCTCAATAAATTTTGATAACGTGCACGTCCAAGCAGAACGATAAAAGCCACTGTCGAAAGCTTTAATATATCTACAGAAAGGAAAATTCTTCTTTGACTGTGTATAAATGGGTAATACGCCTAAAGAGTCTCTAAAAGTAGGTAAGATCTAAAATGGAGGTGGAATATTCCAGCTGACCTCGATGCATACTGACTAATTGTACAGGAATGCATAATGGACGGTAATGTGAAACTATTGTCATTAGTCAGCTCCTTTTGTGCGGTCCGTAATTCATTTAAACTATGGAAATGTCTAATTTATTCCCAGCAGAGCGACGACTTTTAACTTTTATAATCGTAATATAAAAAATTTCACGCCGACAATTACTAGCATGATGATTTAATTTTTTATAATTAGGTATAAAATTATGTCAGAACGCAATAAGTCATGAATATGTTTTATTATCTTTCGAAAATTTCAATAGAAAATTGGATCGAGATTACTTAATACCTTCATTAGTATTATTAACACTAAATTATTTCACATATTCCTATTAACGCAATATAAACTAACAAATGATAATAAGTAAATGTGATTGCTTCTCAAAAGTATACTGCGAGATAATAGAACGATTTATAACAGCTTACGACCGTGCTGGATACTTTTACACTGAAAGCAGAACTAGAACTTTATTATACCAATACTCGTATCTATTAAATTCTTGTAGCAAAATAGGTGTTCCCTTTACGTTGCGGGCTATTATCGCGGCTATTGGCCCTGTTCATTACATTGCTATAAAAGGACCTCCACTCAGCGTTAATTTTGGCCGCTCGCAGTATTGGTTTTCGGTCTACAATGACATTCGTGATTGCTTGTGTGTGGGGAATTGCGTAAAATACTTGTTTTGTGTCCGTGTGTGTTAGCGGATTTTTTAGCGGAATTAGTTTACTTCTTGCCAAGTTCTTTATTATATATACCTACATACATATCTTCACGCCATGTCCCTCACGGGGTAGGCAGAGAGCACATATTCTACTTGTATTATGATTCCTAGAACGTTTTTACTCGAGATTGCTTATGAAAAACAGACTTATAATTAGACTGTTTTATATACGGCCACTAAAATAATTTCAAATATGTGTGTTTTAGTTAGTTCAGTTTGTATCAACCGTTAATAATACCTATAAGCGAGTTTTAATTGACAATGGGACAGTATGAAGAGGACTATTAATATCAGTTCAGTTAGTATTAATTGTTAACAAGTCTATTAGTCGGTATTGATTTGTGATAGGAGTGTTGAAATAACAATTGCTTCGTGGTGAAAATGAATTTATACATGGTCAAACATAGTAAAGATTTTTGAAGTTACGTAACAACGAATGCAGTCGTTGCATAACCGTTAGTAGGAAAATTTCTAGAAGCTTCGGTAATACGAGTTGACTATGAAACTATTTCTCTACGTATAATATTGACATTCTTTCGATATCATACGTTTAAACGTATTCTGGTCAACAGCTGCTTTAGGATAATTTGAACAAATGCACAAGATAAACGTAATAGAGATACAAATAAAATTGGTTAACAAACGATGGTCATGTTATTATGAGACATTAAATATAAAGTCTCAATAACATGAGTGTCGTATAACGTAATAACGTTATGTTGACTTTACACGACATGCATTTGAATGGGAAACAGCGCTGTATTATGATAGAAATAAACAGGGCATTAAAAGTATTTGATGGAAGTGTCCTTCCGCACAATATAGTAGAAAATAACAAGTGGTGTGGATGTATTATGTAAATGTGTGTTTTTTAGTTAACAAAAAACCATAATCATAAATCTATACATATGTTAATACGTGAATCTGTAACGCCTTTTAACGAAAATTGTGCGCACGGAAAAAGTAAGGCTTGGTACAGTTGAAGATTACGTAAGAGAAACACAGAAATCTATTTGAGACTGTTAGAACTAAAGTGGCCTAATTGCATTTTAGCAACTTTTTTTTCTAGTGGAGAAATGTTAATCTACAATACCAGAAAGACCTAAAACTGTTTACATGACATGTAAACAGTTTTAGGCCGCTTTGGTATTGTACATTAACTTTTCTCATTCATGTACAAAAATTCAAATAGGCCAACAGTTGCTAAAATGCAGTTAGGAACCTCTGGTTCTAGCAGCCTCATTTGCGCTCCCACTGTCAATATCAGGCTTATAACTGTCTGTTGCCAATCAACAACATAGAGGAAATTTTTTTAGAAGTGTACTCATTGATGTATAAGCACCTCGATATTGTTGAAAGGGCAAATTTTAATGAATTACGATCGAATTTTCATCGCTACTAGACTAGTAATAGTTCTATTGAATTATGATTATGTGGAATTACGATTATGGTGACTTATGGTTATGCCGAATTATGATTATGCTGAATTTTAATTTTGTTGAATTATAAATATGTTGAATTATGACCATGTTAAATCATGATTATATTGAGTTATGATTATATGAACTATGTTATAAATTTTATTTTAGAGTTCTAATATCAAATAGTTATAGATTAGTAACTATGAACAAATAAACTATTTTTGCATGCCTTGTAGATGCAATAAGTGAACTGTCTTCTGCCAGCCATTATACTCGTAGTTGCCATGTATTTTATTCATATGAAAAAAAGGCACATTGATTGATTGATAGTTGGAATAAAATGATGTAAAATTGTTACAAGTAAATGTACTATAATATTCTTACCTCGGCGGATCAGGGGCGTGTTTCGCGACGCAAGTGAGATTGATGTCCGATCCCGCCCTCACGAAAAGCTCCGGCCCGGATAGGATTTCAGCTTTTGACACTGGTGAAAGGAAAACAATTTATTTACATCAAAAAATTGGCCCCAATTTGATAACAAAACAGGCACGGTGGCAGCTTTTACAGCGAGTTAAAATCAATTATCGATTCGATGTACCGTAAATTCGGTTGCTTTTATTTTGCTTCTCTTACGTTTATTATATATAATATTTAATAATATACTACTATAAATATTCTACATAAATGTTACAATATACTACTATAGTTATATATTATTTGGAAAGATAATATCTCATATTGGTTAAGTGGTAGTTTTTATCATAAAAGTTTTGTCATTTTTGTTCAATACTGTTATGATGAATTCTGCTTTTTTATCCTTTAAAATCAAATGTTGCTGTATCGCGGCAATAAAAATGAAATGATGCTTCCATTACCAAACTTTTAATAAATCAGTCTCGTTTAACAGGCCTGATCCATTGGTCGAATGGTTGCAAGCGGGACTGCTGATTAAGTGATCCTGGGTTCAAATCAAACCGGGTCCACAACGGATTTTTTTAACTTGGATATTTAGATCGGCGTGCATCTACGAAGAGAGTGATGAACGTAGCAGAAGTGCGGCAAGTATGTAAGGATACCGATATTTGGCATCCAGTGTTCTCTGTCGACCCCGTGAGCGACCTGGGGTAAAGATATATATGTATGCATGTATTTTTTAATAACAATTTCTAGTCATGGCACGGACTCTAGATTTGTGTTCCGTGTGTGGTTATTGGCTCACCCGCTATTCCACAGTGGGACATAAACGTAACTGATAACACATGGGAATGTTCTACGCTTCTATACCTACCTGTTCGGAGATTACAGGCGTGATGTTGCGTTCAGCCACTTTAAACATTCACACATAGGTACTCGTAAATGTAAGCTACGAGTAAGTGCCTTGTGTCTAGATGTATGTAAAATTATGTTATATGAAATCACGTACAGTCCAGCTGGCTCAACGCGACATTTTGCTGGTTCAATATAAGACAGAGCTCATCTTGTTGCCAGTTTTTTCTATTGAAACTTGTGTAATATTACTAGAATAAAACAAATCTGTGACTGCTGTTGAGTTACAGCAATGACGCGTTCATTTGTATTGCTTTTAAGTTTATTGTGGCGATCCTTATAGAAGGCTGGGACAGGTAGAGGACGGTAAAGGCGTTTTTGAATTAATGTTTCATACAAACAACTGAGGTTATCCAGGAAATATCAAAATCAATATTTACTAGTTAAACTCTTGCAACGCAAGATTGTATCACCAGTGGATCAAGTGTTTAAAAAAATATAGACCAATTGAGTACCTCCTCGCTTTTGGATGTCGGTTAAAAAAGGGTTTACTTTACTCACTTTATATTTATGATACAATATACTCGTACACATTAAATATAAATCGATTCACTCATCAGTCCTTAATGTTAAATAACTTACATATGTATGCTATAATACTATACTTTGCTTATATGTTAAGCCCGAACCCTTTGAATCATTACGCGCACGGTTTGCTAAAAGCCTCAAGGTCAGGTGGAGATCATGGTAGCATATTGATTTTGTTTGTCGTGTGATAAACAACACAGGAAGCCAATGTCGTTACAATGTTCAGAGTGCTGATAAACAGCTACAACAATATATTTTTATCCACACAGTTTCAGAATGACCTACAACCAATTCCCGTTACACGTGTGTCGTCACTTAACGGTCAGCAAACAAAACGTTTCTTAATTTTCATAAATTTATCAATGTTTATTTTTATTAATATTTAAATTAATCAAGTTAATTATAATTAATGATTAGCTTCCAATGAGGACGCGTATCTCGCAGGCCAATACAGAAAGTTATAGATGATATTGTTTAGAATGCTTAGATCTTTTAAATGTAAGCGAATTTACATATATTTTATTAGATAACTATTAATCAGATTACTCACAATTATTACTATACATATACATGTGCCAGTACAGTCGGATTGACTAATTGAAGGTATCCTTGAAATTCGCTCCCCCGTACCCCACCCTCCTGGTCTAATATGTTGTGAGTATTAAATTTATATTGACACATGTGCTTGCCGTCGAGATTGTGATTTAGTGTTCACGAGAATTGCCTTCGTATTAATTTGTACGTACACATAGTTATGCACATTGTACACGGATTGCTAAGGATTCATTAGATTCTGTAATAATTTCAAACACTTACAATGTATCGTAAGGGACCGGGTGTGATGTTGTAATAATAATAATAACATTAACTGGAAAACATAAACGAAGTGATAACATGAATCTACTAATAATAATAAGCATGTCAGGTAAGGAATATTTGCAGCGCGTTTACCTCGTAAGATACCAGGCGTGACGAATAAGAAAATATGAACTCGAGTAAAGATTGACAAAATGTTTACCATAAGCCGTTGTGGTTACAAGTAAGTCGTTATAAATGTCACAGGCCAGCCGCGTTGTATGGAGCGCGTATGTGAATAGAGTTCTAGGTGTTTTACTTAACATACACAAATTACCTAATTTTAGTACGGTAACGGCGTAAACAAAATTGAAATATCAACACTCACCTACAACAGTAAGTCTAAACGACAAGCTGATCTTGGGCTCGGTGGACACTTGGCACTCGTAGGCGCCGGAGTCGCGCGGCTGCGCCGGCGACACGCGCAGCGTCCACTCGTCCGAGCCGTCCGCGTGCAGCGCCGCGAAGCGCGCGTCGCTGCTGTACGTGTGGACGCCCACCGTCAGGATGTGCAGGTCGCGCTTGCGGATCCAAGATACCTGATGGACATCATATTAATGATTTGCGACATCTCCACACAGTCACCTGATCCTAAGTACAGTCGAGAGAGCTTTGTGTCATGTAATCACCATCAGCCTATTGCAGTCCAGTGCGGGACGCAAGCATCCCCTGAGGGATTATGCTCATAATACTCACGCTGGGCTCGTGGGTTCGGGATCACAATGCTCGTGGGTTCGGGATCACAATGCGCGTGGGTTCGGGATTACGGGAGAATGTATTCTTACTCCGTCCCAATTGCAGATATGTATACATATGTAAATTTATTCCTTCTTAATTCCCTCCTCCTGAACCGTATTCTTTTACGTGATGATGATGATATACTACGTCTTAAAAATAGGTCAGACTACGTCTTAAAAATAATTCGTATTTCATTGTAACTGTACATTTACAAATTTAGTACATTTGTTTAAAACATTTGTTTTTTAAATATTTATAATGATTAACAGTGGCAATATTAGTCAGTTAGATGAAATAAATCATTGAATATTCCAATCCCTTTTTGGTGTAGATTCAATAAATTCATTAGTCTAGAATTTATAATTATAGTTAGGAGTGTATCGTTTTTGTCCCAAATCTTTCATTATTCTGGGTTTGATACAATAAATTCAATAAATGTCAAGTTTACTTATCGAAACTCCAGCTAAATAGAACATACTTATACCTTCTATCGTTAAAATCTCTACGACAATAGTAAGAGATTTCGTTTTATTTCCAACCGCTTTTGTTACCACGTTCTATCATTAAACGGACATTTTAACAATGGTTCCGCGGGTGCCCTCGTTCAAATCATGTAAAGTGTAGGTGGAACAAAGGGAAAATAGAATCGGATAATGCATACAATACATACATATGTACATACGAACCAATACTCTTTTTTTATTCATGACCCCAATCATAAGTTCTCTCCCCCACCTAGGTGAGACTGGTAGACAGTGCCACAATTCGTTAAGTCCATACATTATGCATTTAATAAACAGTAAATAAAAAGTTCGAAATATATCAGTGGTACTTCCGAAGTAATTACCTACAGCGTAACACGAAAAGCCATAAAAATACAAATTCTTTAATGAACATCCCCTGACTAAGTCGAGGTTTTTATTCCGTGGTTATTTACACAGTTAATAACGAGGGAACAATAAAAAATGTTACTAGAGTTCTACCTTGAAAACTTAAAGATATGATTCCACCTCGTGAGAATTATATCTCCTTTCGTACTGGCATATTCCCGCCAAATATTCTTTGTTTGGCCAAATATCATTTATCTGACTGTTAAGTCCAGTGCATAAAGCAAGAAATCCCAGCTAAATCGTGCTAAAATTTTGAAACAATGTCTACATAAGCCTTGCTTATGGTTATTAATTTAAGCATGAATTTTGTAGTAATCAGTCAAACGACTCAAAGGATTATTTCCGTTACATTTGATACATTCAAAACCAAATAGAACAAAATAATATATGTATATATCACATATACATATGCCTGTGATTGTGTTTGGAGACTAGATTAAGTGATATAAGAAGTCGATGATAAAACAAGAGAAATATATTTTCTAAATTCATACCATTATAATGGCAACAATGCTATATAATTGTAGAACATAATAAGCGAAATAATATAACAAACTCAAACGTTTCTACTTTTCGCAAAATCTTATAATTCCATTAATGAATTTGGAATGACACAAATTTACATATATGGTTGTTGATTTTTAATAGTAATATTATTTTTTAAAACACATTGCTTTAAATTAATTTATGTGATTATAGTAACAATGTACCTAATAGTTTCATGTTTATTATATTTTCATTTAACATTTGTATTCATAAAAAAACATTCCCTAGAGGTGAAGTATGGCAGCCCGCACTTAGCCAGATTATGGCATTAATCTGCCCATTATTAGAGGAGACCCGTGTTCCAACAATGAAACGAATAATAAGCGTTGGTAATATTGACGTAATCTGAAATAAATATTTATCTATATTGTTTACAATTCGTATTCAATTGCTTGTCATTTTTTTATTTAATATTTAAAATGTTTTAGTGTTCGGAACGCACGTTTCGTTAGCTAACGTACACACTGGATCGCCACAAAAATGTATAAACACAAACATGTCCAATTCGTGTTGTTTGCATTTTGAAAAACGTAAACTAAATATCGTTCAAGCTACTAAAGTAACATATGATCGACAATGAAACTGATTTGATGAAGCTTAGTTCTTTACTTCAAATAACATAGCTATCAGCTATACAATACTTAATTTTTAAATTCATGTGACGAAGCGTGGATTAGTAAAACTCTTTTCAGTAATATCAATCAAAATCATCAAATCTGTAAGACAATATTTACATTTTTTCTATAGGTAGTTTTTAAAGTCAAAAGTTATGTTAGATTACAAAGAACAAACTTAACGCCCAATGGTTTAGCACGTACTGCTTAGGTACAGCTTAATCGCCCTGGCTGCTTATGGGCAGTAGAGTAGATGGAGAGACAGGCTGTGCTCTGTGATCTCCAGCCCGCATTGCCAGCTCGAGAAATATGGGCATAATATCTCAGGGGAGATCTAAATATGTCCAGCAGTGGATTACAATAAGCCGATGATTAAAATGATGTTGAATACTTACATATTTCCTTAACGTTTTATTATTTTCACTGTAGGTACTAGGGTCAAAAGGTCTTTAATATGTAACTATGTGAACAATAGAAATAGAGAAATTTACTAAATCGTTTCTTACAATAACATGAAACCAACAGCTCGTTGCGCTGTCTCAAGGCGAAATTATTTCTTTTACAATTAAACGTAATGACGTTGTCGACTAATTAGTATCTACTATTAATAACGATTATATTCATAAACTATTACTCAGCTAACATTGCATTATTGTCGTAATATTTATCAGCTATTAGATAATAGTTTTAAATTGAACAAGTCGCAGGCAATGTGGACACGTTGAGAGAGTTTCATTCGAATTTGTATTCGGTGCATTTCGCCGCAAGGTTTTAAAACTTTCTTTGCACCACGTTTCAAAGCTTGCCGGAGACAGAACTAACTGGATATAACTACATGTCCCCCAACTATTCTTTCTCTTGGTTCTAAAGTTTTTATGGGTCAAGCCCAGATCAAGCAGGATTTAATTCATTGTAGAAACGGAATACCGGTTCATTCGCTGCATTTATATGTTTTACAAAAAACATCCATGATTTAGAAAGCGGAATCTCGAAGATTTCATTTAGTTTAGTAGTTAATTTATATTGTAAATATGTTACTTTAAGGGCTTTTACGTGTATCTTTTGTGTATTGTGTATACATCTTTGGGTGCGTGTCTTAGCGTGACAGCACGTCTGCAGAAAGAACAGTCATAGAAGACAAAGTGGAAAACACTCAACGTTTCCGGAGACCGGAAATTAAGAAGGTTCTGGATGATCCCCTTTATGAGTGCAAAAGGAAGGCTGCGTTTGGAGAGCCTAAACCATGATGCCCACGACCATGCCGCCAAGAGTGCAACGACGTAGGAGAAACACATGTATATAGTATGTATATCGTTGGATGAATTTAGTCACTGATGCGACAAGTAGATAATATAGACATTTGGCTTTAAATTCTCGGTATTCGTAATAGCTTTCGATAGTCCCAGTAATCAAGTATACCTCTTATCCACTTTTCCAGTAGTTATGCAAATTATAAATACCCCTCTGTGTTTCCAAAAAACGCTTAGTTATAAATATTGTCTGTTAACTTATCATTAGCGACAAATGTATGTATTTCAAAAATACGTAACTTTAAATTGTAGGTACATATATGTACATATGCGCCCGGTGTATGGCAACAGGCTCACCACCTATTCCATCGTGGGACTTAAAAGTAACTGGTGAAACGTGAGAGTGTTCTATATTCCTCTGCCTACCTTTTCGGGGATTTACAGGCGTGATGTCACCTTTTTTAAGTGTACATGTAGGTACTTGATTTTGAACACAACAGGTAGCATTAAACCTTTTTTCATTGTAATTTCAATGGTACAAAGACGCTTCATGAATGTTTTGATAACATTCATGGGGATCCACAAAGACCCAACATCACTTGAATAACGTATACATTTTAAATTGCTATTCAAATTTTGACTACATTAAATCATGTACGTACGTCGTTAAAGAAAAACATTTACACAATCGTATCTGATTACAGAAAAAATTGTGTGTTTTATAAAATCATAACCACTGCGAGATAAAAATATTTCGACATTTCTTAAGCAGATACATATACATAATTTACTACGCTGTGCTTATATGAATTTATATAGAAAATATAAACATATGTACATACATAACAATAATATACGTTTCTAAGATTACCTACAGTAATGCGACCTAATTATTGTTGTATATAATTGTTGTTAAATATTGGAGAATTTGTCTTTTAAAATGAGAGCAAGCTTCAATACTAGGCGTATCTCCATTCATCTGCATTGGAGGGCGCACGGGAACGAGCTTAAAGAGACATTGAGTGTACTCAAATAAATCGATTCTCCGCATTAAATCAAGTAGGTACACGTAGTTAAAGAAATACGTTCACACAATCGTATCTGATTACACAAAAAATTGTGTGTTTTATAAAATCTTTTCTGCTCTCCAAGCACAGATGTGTAAAAAAATTATTTTGTAAGTATCTATATGACATAATACAAATACAATATACAAAATACAAAAAATACATACAAATAAATACATACATAATACAAAAAAAATGTGAATAAAGCCAGGTCATAATTTAACTCGTAATACGACATAACTGACCTTGTAAGTAACGTTGGGAATATTTTAGAATTAAATAGTTTTAATCATACTAGTATATATATGTAGAGATATGTATGAAACGTGTCAATGCCAGTAAAGAAGTTCCCATTACAGTAAACCGCACGCTACTCGCCGTATCTAGATCGAGGTGAGTGCGCAATTTGAAGATTTTGATGTTCTAAGCGGAAGTAAAAAAAAAATACTTAGTTATAATTATGGCAAAACTTAATATTTTAATTAATATTTTAATAGCAATCCAAACCTTTACTTCGAGTTCTTTGGTACAAATAATTGCTAGTAATATTTTTTTTAATGTTAAATATTTTATTAGTGTTACTCATTATGCATAAGCCAGCTTTCAGCGAGGTCACAGAGCAGACTCCACCGCGAGTTCGCTGCAATCGCTGGGTGCTCATGAAGAAGGATCTCGAGCGATATAAGCGCGAAACTAGTCGGAACATCCCGAAAAACAAACGTGAGTCGAACCGGCTCATACATAATATTTTTTTATTATAATTAAATCTAAGTAACAGGGGTTGACATTTTAGCGTCCAAGATTGAAATCCTGACACGCATCGCTTTCTTAAACATTGTATACATTAATAAAACCAAACCTCCAATAGCCGTGACGGTAAAAACATCATTAGGACGGAACTGGCACATAATGCTCTTGAAGGCGTGCGATATACATAATTGTATCAAAGAAACTGACCTTAATTCTACACTAGTCGTGTTCAACCATGAAACAGAAAAATGATTGCAAAATGGGTATTGCGATGATAAATCAGTGACGAAAACAGAAAGTTCATGGACTAATATAGTATTAATGAAGTTTATTCAAAGCCTTAACTGACTTCGTTGATACTTCACCACTTCACTTTAACATGTTATTAATTAACATAAAAAATAATATATTTAGTATCTATTTCAGGATTACTTTCTGAATTT
>DWDW01001278.1:0-11974 GCA_018245635.1 Mimoniades versicolor eupheme
CATAGGAACTTTTAAAGGGGCGGCAATGGCAGCAACATTTTCTCCCATCCCGGGCAGCTGAAACCCACGCTACGCCTCTGTTTACTTGTATCTACTATTATCAACATTAAACTATAACTCCTTGTGATCTGACCACGACTATGTGACCCCCCTGGATCCAAAACTGGATCCGCCCTTCATTACAAGAGTACGTGCTATGGTAACCAGATGGCTGAGAAATTATGTAAATACATATAAATATATACTTACATGGATATATTTTTTGCACCCAAACATAGAATACATATTAGTTGACAAATATTTATTCTGGTAATCGAACCCACGACCCATGTGCAAGTCAGCTTTACTTACCTCCGCACCAACGCAACGGGTCAGCCATATATTGTAACACTTATTAAATTCATGTTTATTAACATGTTATGCGTATTTAGCGAGAGAAAATGGAAATGGAAAATATATACGTACGTGACGAAAGTGACTTAGTTACTTATCACGTGAAAGTCACTCGACCCACTTATATCGCGGAGTCGAAGGGTATCTGATTATCAGTAATGACGCCAAGAGGTCAGTAAATACAGTACGCGCCGATGCTAGTAGAGTTTGACGAAATGGAAACGTGTGCCAGAGTACGTTCTCGTTCAAGGTCAAATGAAATCCAATATTCCATACGCCAGAGCACGTCTGTAATCCCCGAAGAGTTAGGCAGAAGGTTGTGGTTAAAAGTTAAAAGTTACTTTTTTTATATAGTCAATAGTTCAAAATTCGACAATTTTGAAGGTTGCTCCATTCCCCTTGAGTTTAATCATTGTTTAGTGACAAAAACGTGTTATGATCAACACGACAACCTCTGTCTTAATGGATCAAGCGTGACATATGTTGCAGGGCTTTTGTCACAGTAAATGATGCCTTATTAATTTAATGAAGGCACAAAAAAAATGGAATGAAGATTCAACTCCTATATAAAAGACGTTCCATAGAACATAGGATATTCAGAACCAAGCTGAACATGTCGGTAAGTTGAACATTATAAAAGCGGAATAATTAGAAAAATATTGTTTTATAACAGTTGTTATAACGTATACCTATTATACGAGTACTAACTTATTCACTTAGTTTCGACAGTGTTCTTATGTAAACTTATTTTTAATTTAAATACATACATATGTATGTATGTGTGTACATAATGTATGTATGTAGGTACATATGTACGTATGTAGGTACATATTTATGTACATAGGTAGATATATTGTAGACTGACGTCAGTATTTGATATTCAAGTTCAGCAAGTCATTTCCTTACATGCTTGCATAATTTACTGAAATATCCATTAAGTTGTAGGTTTATTGTACAAATACAACTAACAATAAATCCACAATTAGTAATGTACCAATATGTTAATGTTATCAAAATTTTGATCTAGAATACAATTTCACAACTGTGTTAAAGTTTGAGAGTCTTATTCGTCGGGTGTTTGCCTGTGCGCCTGCTGTTGGAGAGGTCTTTAGATACCCAGATCGGGTGCTCTTGGATTTTTCTAACTTGAAATTTCTAGTAGTGGCCCTCAGTCTCTAAACTTTTTCATTAACATAAAATGTATTTATAATTTCATCTAATTATACGTTTTAATCTGTAAATTATTATAAAGATCATTATGAAATTAATATGTACTACATTTTTTCAACACACTTTTAGAGTGGACAGGTTTCTTAATTAATATAACGCTGGAACAAATTTGCCTTGAAATAAATTATTTGAATTTTTAAATTATTCAATTAGGTGACTTTGAACTCGTTGGTGGTGTTGGTTGCAAGTGCGACTGCCGATCGGGAGGTCCCGGGTTCGATTCCCGGGTCGAACACTACAAAAATCTTCTAATTTAGATTTTTCAGTAATGGTTCGAAGTCTGCATATGTGCCCGGTATATGGCAATAGGCTCACCACCTATTTCATAGTAGGATGTAGAAGTAACTAGTGGATGTAACGTGTGAGTGTTCTACATTCCTCTGCCTACCTCTTCGGGGATTACAGGCGTGATGTTACTCTTTTTTTTATAATTTTGCCGCTAAGCAGCAGTTCAAATATGGTTTTTGCACTGTACTTTCTCAATTGAATTATAATATTGTGGAGTAAATGCTATAGAGTAAATGATATGATGGAGGAAATGTGGTCAAAGGTACCGGTCAAAGTGTTTTCCACACATTTTGCATCTTCAAATCCATCCAGTGAATGACCATTGACAATTACACAACATGACAAAAGATATTGTTTATGTCATTGGAAAAAAACCCATATTCCATCACACACAAAACACACACAGTCCATGAAAAACGGCCATTGCGATATCTGAAATCTAATCAGTAAATATTGTAAAACATACACCTCAGGCTTCATACAAAGGCGTTGTGCAAATACATACTTAGCAAGTTGATGAACATGTGTGCAACGAGCTGGAAATTTCCAGCATACACTTTTAAAATTCCATTAAATGTCGGAAACCAGTGAAAGGCCCGCTTCGTTTGCGAAAGGATGACGTTTGGGTGCGCGTAGAAGACTTGCAATGTAAACCATCAATATTTATTACCTATTAGCTCGTACTGCTTGTCGTGCTTTCTCTCTGTTATTAGCGGCCCGCCGCTGTCGCCCTGAGAACAATGGGAAATATTTGAATATGAATTTGAAGTTGAAATAAAGCCTAAAACTTCACGCGGCTCGAATACTGGCGTGTGGCGTACAAAAACGTATCACGTTAATCACACATTCAGCAACAAAAATAATATTAATTTATTAATTATAGGTACATATAACAACGTAATAGACCTGTTTAATTATATTAACTAATATAAGTTTTATTTTACTATTAACGTAATTTCACCGCGACTACGCTGTAATCAGCGGAACTCATGAAGAAAGATATCATAATGTCGGAAATTGGTCGGACCATCCCGTAAAACGTATACCGCGAGTTAAACTGCTAAATATATAATCATATGTTTTATTTGCATTATGTAAATCTTTTCTTGATACATTCGTTATATATTATGTACAATAACGTATACTTACTACTTTTGTATTGGATAACATGACACCCAATAATAACTGTCAGAATTATTCTGAACTATAGTAGTATCAAAAAAGACAGTAGAAATATAGAGCACGTTAATTTCTAGTACCTACTTAATAATTATATTACACATAAGGGAAACAATACAAATTCAATTAGAGTTCGTTGTTAAATGAATGTGCATATTAAAAGTATTAAGGAAATTTATACTGAGCGTGTACTGTAGACACACCCAATCTTATTCACCTTTTCTAAATTTTTTGCAAAATTAGGCAGTTGCTTGCATAACATAAATCGACTTGTTTCACTACAGGGGCAAGCATTTGAAGCGTCACCCAAGGTCCTGCAGGAACGACTATGCATTTTGGAAAGCTATTGAATCTTCTAAAAACCACCAGTATTCCTCGCATAATTTCTCTAAGTGTATACGGATGAAATATGCTTTAATCATTATCCCTTGAATTCAATACATGCCACCATTTAGAGTCATCTTAAACTTCTAAATATTATCGAAACTTATTCTGGGTATTGCTGTAAATTTTGTTACCACCGACATTTTTACATTTGATTATCTTAATAAAACTTATTTCCATTAATACTGGCTATTAGCCGGCTAAAAAAATTCAGTCTCAATAATATATCACGTCCCATGAGTAAACGTTTTAACAATACATCCGAATCGTTCAGTAAAGTCGATTATATGACCTTTATTGGCTATTTTATTGACTAGGGTACAGAAATTGTACCGAAAGGTTATCCAAAAGGAAGATTATTCAAAAGAAAGTTTGTCCAAAAGAATATTCAGAACGAAGAGATGTAACTACTTACATACAAATTGTTTAAATCTCCGCAAGACGATTTAGAAAAAGTTAAAAACAAAATTCAGTATTGTGCATGGAAACATCTCACCTGGCAAGAATCCTTCTGGCCGGTCTGCGGGTAGCCAGCGCACATCATGTTGTCAGTAATCATGGTGGCAGTATATTTGGTGCTTCGACATTCCTTGTTGCTCATTACAGGCACTTCCACATGTTGGAGGGTGCAGGACACTTTACCTTCTTCTGTCAGTGTACCCCAACCAGACGCCACGGCATTGGTTCCGACATATAAATTAGCTGTGGAAATGATGATTTTTGCATAAATTTGCAACGAAAAATCCACAGGTATTTCTTCACAACTACATATTATTTTTTAGTTTTGTCTCCATTCATCACAATGGTACTACTATCAATATTTTAAATGACATCGTATGCCTCATTACAATAACTACATGATTCGATATACATATAATTCAATACAGTAAGAGTATTTAGACCATCCAACAATGTAATTGCCAAAGCCATTAAGCAATATAAAGCGTAGTTTGCGCAAGTCAAATTTGTACACGCATGGTAATAAAAAAACTACTAACCAAGATATTAAAAGACGGCTAGATGAAATTAGGACTACGAATGCTCATACTCCGTATTTCATCCATAATTTCATTTATAAGACCGTCTTACAAATTGACCGTACAGTTAATCATACTGTCAATATGACACGACTACAGAGATAAATCACATTCTGCGTCGTTGTGTTAAATGAATTACCACTTTTTACACAAATTTGTTATCGTTAGAAGCAATAAATCCTTAATAAAAGTCAAGAAAGTATGTACATTTTGAAAGAGAAACATTGCATTCGTTAACCTTATCATTACTAATCTAGTCATATATTTGAAATATCTACACTTTTTCCGGCGACAACAAATTGTTGTATGTTGAATTTCTATGTAGCATCACTTATAAAGACTAACTCCTCAAGCGGAATATATATTTATATTAGAAACAACAATCTACGTATCTCAATTACGTCATGAGCTATGACTAGAATTCAATCATTATTATGCGAAACAGTACAACAGCATCACCAATTTGGCTAAGTATATCCTCGTCTCTATGCAATTCCATTGCATCTTGGTTTGTTGTATTTACAACACAAATAAAATGAACCACCTTATGTCTTTTGGCAAGCAGGTCTCTCAATGCGATATTATTGTAACAGCCGAACTTATTTGTTTCATTGTACTTAGGCATAATTATAAATTTTCTTAACATGTTAAATGCCATGGGGGACTACATATGAGTCACACTTATTAACTTAAAAATGATTGCGGCGTTTAACGTGTCAAGAAGAAATTTATAATTAGATCATACTATCATAACAAATATGTAGAAATTGTTACTGCTAAAGATAAATAGCAACAAATATATGTGATTCGCAGAGACGTCTAATGCGATACTATTCCTCAAATTCATAACCTTTAACATCATCATTATCATCAGCCTATCTTAGTCCATTGCTGGACTTCGGGCTCTTCCAAAGAGCGCCATCGTGCACTATCCTCATCTGGCATAACATTAACGCTGAACATGTTAAAATAAAATCTTCACTTGAAAGATCATAATAAAATCATACTCACCACCATCTTTTGGCAAGCAGATAGGTCTGATAGCGACTGACATATGAACTGGTTCGTTGAGACGCAACAAGGCGATGTCATTGTCAAAGTTGGTGAGACTGAACTTGTTCGAGATGGCGCGAATCACGAAGCGGGTTTCCGGTCGGACAGTGGAGTTGCACCTGTTGTGCTCACCGAATGTCACCTTTATCATGAACCACATAAAGCTGAAAATAAAATGTTAAACTTTGATTACTATTTGTTGATCTTTACAGTACCCCAGATTTGAATCAACTTTACTTCTATCAATGTAATCAGTGGTTCTTTGTAACATTGTAACAATCACTAATGGACGGTGGGAGTTGTTAAGTTTTACAAGAATGTCAAAACTGAGAAGTGTAAGGTAGCTCAAGCTAACCAGATTAATAAATTCATTTTACTGCTACTACTAAGCGAAAGTGACACACAAGTTGTGTGAAATTTTTAGTGGTCCGCCTACTTCAATGCTATTTAATTCTTAACTTAGTATTTACGCTTTCACATACATCAAGACTACGACATTTAGCGCACGTACACATTTCTTTACATATTTGGGTACACTTTTTGTTGGCAATCCGAGTTTTATATCAACAACCTATGAAAATACTGCGCAGTATGTGTTTGGATGGTCGTTTTTGTTAAAATCGAGTTGTCAAATTAAACAATCAACCCGAAACCCACAAAAAACCAACCAAAAGGTAAACCTAACCACTAAAACGCTTAAAATGGACATTTGTCGAGGATATTGAACTCTTAAGTTTGAAACCGCTTTTGGGCCGGTTTAAAGGTGAACGGACTGATACCAGTGATCGGAATTCACAAATTCGGTATTAGGAACTTATTTTGGGCATGTTTTTCCATTCCCAGGCTATCGGACTCGTATATCAATAATTTAAATTTTCGTTTGCAATTTGGAACCACGTGCACTTAAATTTTTATCGCGACGAGGTATTAAAGTAATTAGGTTTTGCTTTCCGATCACGATTGGGCTTTGCATATAAGATACATCAACTTGTATGCTGTGATCAATTCTGGAGTTTCTATAGATCTGAAGATGGTTTTTCAAATCCGTTTATAAACAATGATGTTAGAGAGGAGCCATCATTTAGCAATTACCCTACATAGATGTCGATAGTTTTAAATGTGTCGACATTTTTAGAACGAATTCTGCTTGTCAACGTAACATCACGTCCGCAGTTCTCGAAGAAGTAGACAGAGCAGTGTAATAATGCACTGCCACGTTTTAACCGGATATGTTTGTTTCACACCACAGAACATAGGGTGATCCTATTGCAATACACCTGCGCGAATACAACTGCTAGAAGTTTCAAATACAAAATCTAAGTTAGAAAAACCGGTAGTGTGGGACCCGTGAATCGAACCCAGGACCACTCGATCAGTAGTCGCGGATTCAGCCACTCGAGCATCGAGGCAGTCAAATTAAAACATTTATTCAGCCTTTAAATTTCACCTGTACATATTTAAAAGCAGTTCAATATATTTCGAAATATTCACGTGTGAAATGAACAAATAACGATGAGTGGAAGCTATACCTAGAGCTGGTCGTGAGTCAACATCCTCTCAAGCACTTCGCAAATATACAGAAGCTCTTACTAATGTGTTCACGCCTCACGCTTATCTGAATAGGTTTTAAATTTACCATCACAAAGTGCAAATGTTTATAATGACTAGTACCTATATCACACCTATGTCAATAATTAGTTCATTATTCATATAATAATATCTATAATAAAAAATTTAATAGCCTCTTCTTAAGAACGGCATTTCAGATGTGGTCATTATTAAATCTTTAAAAACTTTACGACTGCGACAGACATACTTTACCCATTTGACCCGTAGATATTTCCAGATAAATTCTATAAATATAATTATGTAGGAAAAACGTTACAGATATACTCATACTTATATATTCTCGCAAATTATGTATAATGGAGGCTACAATTTATGAAAAAGAAATGATTGTTCATTATTTTTGCACAAACGTAACTGTTATTAAGGTACGATTTATTCAAAAATGGAACGCAAATTGACGTCCATTCATTAAAACAAAATTCACGTTCTGCATTCAAATCTGTACAACGGTGTCAGCATTTTTTGTTTAAAAGTAAGTAAGAGTACGGATAAAGGCGCGTCAATCGTCATGAATTATTTCGAATTACCGTACTTCGAAAAGAAATCGAACCGACAATTTTAAGTAACAGTTGGCGCTTCCAAAAATGAGGACGTCATTTTCGTATAATTACCTAATTATAATATACTGTACATGTACCTAATAATATTGTGAACATATTGAGTTACTTTAACGCTTTTGTATACAATTTTAGCCGTACATATACAAATGAAAAATCCATACTTTTAATTATCTTACGTTAAAAACAACAAAAATGTTATATATGAGAAAAGATACTAAAAATATAATTTATTTTATAAGTATTTTTTTCGATTTTAAGTTAACTAGTTGTTACTTGGAGCTTTGTTCGCGCTATCGTTAGATAATTATGTTACCGCTGCAATAAATAATTATGTTACTTTTTGATACCAATAATGTTTTATACTCACACCAAATTTATTTATACGCTGTGGGCGAAACGAGTCAACAAAACTACGGTTACTATGTTTTAGGCCTGTACCATAAGAAAGGCATAGAAATTACTATATCCCCTAAATCTTTTTTATTTTCTTCCAATTTATTCACGTATCATGAAGAATCTTTTATCAAAAACTAAGTAACTTCACACCTGTAATCCCCGAAGAGGTAGGCAGAGGAGTACATTACACTCCCACGTTTCACCAGTTACGTTTACGTCCCACTATGGAATAGGCGGTGAGCCTATTGCCATACACCGGGCACATTTCCAGACTCCGAGCCTCTTGTAGAAAATCTAAATTAGAAAATCTAGTAGTGCCCGTCCCGCCATTTAAACCCAGGACCTTCCGATCGGCAATCTCGCTTACAACCAACACGACCAACGAGGCAGTCAATGATAAAATAAGTTATTTTATAAAGAATATCCTGCCAAGATATTACGTATGCTAGCTAATGGGAGTCAAGTCTCCAAATCTGGTTATCGTATATGAAAACTCGTACGACAAAAAGCACGTTATGTGTATAACGATAGAGATTTATACTCCGCACTTGGCAAATAAAACATAACATTATTGTTATTAGAACCTCACCCTTTAACACAGTGCGCCGCTGTGAGCACATATCGATCGTTGATCAACATCCCGCCACAGTAGAACCTCTTGAAGTATATCAACTTGGCCATCCACGGAAACTCGTCAATATTCGCCTCTTGCCCCCCCACAATTCTGGTCTCTTCATTCCTCTCACCGCATTCTGAAATATAAAAATTTACGACTCAATAAACTTAGAAGGGCGTTATATGTCAAAAGGATTTTTAAAGGACGCGCAAGGACAAATTTAATTAATTGCGACGAACAAACGAAAAAGAATAAATATGTTTTCGCAACACACGACCTTGTTTGTGTCTATGTTTGTTATTAAAATATTTTTGATTATCAAACTTTGCTAATTAACTCTACCTACTTATACGAAAAACAAAACCAAAACTGGAATATACATCAAAACAGAAAAATTTGAAACCCAAAAACATATTTGTTTATTTCAGATTAATCGGAGCTTGAGCTTTAATAAATTAACACGTAGTTATGTCTCGGGGCATATGGCCTAAAGTAGGCTCAGCCAGTGCTATGTTAACCAAATTCCCGTTCTTCATCTATGGGTATAAATTATTTTGTATATAATTCTTTCTTTAATCCAGACATAGAATAAATACTTTTATTTATCAGACAATGATTTCAGAATCGACCACAGGCACAACTGTCAGGTTCGTTTACTACAAAAACAATGAGCGAATGAAACACACAAAATAAGTTACTTATTCAAAACCAACGTTTTGTTACCTTAATTATTGAAAATGGAATGGTAACATTCGCCACATCTCACCAAACAAAAACGCTTCACAAATGTTCAAACGCAAGCAAAACATGCGCTTTGACACATTATTACCTTTAGATTTTTTCATTTTACAATATTTCCAATCATTAATTATATGATCGATTAATTTTATTAATTAAAATAAGATACCAATCACTACTAATAATCAAAATCCTTTTAAACTTGAAATAATACAGTGTTCGTAACTGCGTTCACTAATAACGCTAATGATTTATTACTGATTTTTGCACTTAAGTACTGGCTACCTCACGTGTAGAGTGTATGTAAGGAAAAGTTACATTAAATATCACTTCACTTTCCTATTTCTGAATAGGATTGTGCTTATGTAATTACTTTCATGAACGAATCCTGAGAATTTTATCAATCGCGAATTTTATCATTTGCAGTTATTGTTATACTGCCTCGTTGGTCGTGTTTGTTGCAAGTGCGACTACCGATCGGGAGGTCCCGGGTTCGATTCCCGGGTCGGACATTGCAAAATTTTCTAATTTAGATTTTCTAGTAGTGGTTCGGAGTCTGGAGATGTGCCCGATGCATGGCAATAGTCTCAACACCTATTCCATAGTGGGACGTAAACGTAACCGGTGAAACGTGGAAGTGTTCTGCATTCCTCTGCCTACCTCTTCGGGGATTACAGGCGTGAAGTTACGTTATTTAATTAATCAAAAATACCATTATTCCCCTTTTTATAAAAAAAAATGTAGGGTGCAAAAATCACAATGCATAACAGCACTGTATTGGTTGCGTACAAGCTAACAACCGCACGATTTAATTACCAATTTGAAGCAACAAACATCTCAAGTGTCCAAGGAATCAATATATTTAATATTCTTCTTGACGTGCAGGCAAACAGGCATGCGCATCACTTAATCGTAATAAGTTGCGGACAATCAAAATAGCATGTATGGATTTGGGAGATATTAAAGTTCTACGTGTTTTTGGAAGAAAGTTGATAACTGACACGTTTGAGCTGCTGTCCAAATTACAATTGTGTTTGGGCTCACGAAAGACGCTTCGACAAATTTAATGAACCGTAAGATTTCGAAAATGGCCACACTATTTGCATGCGCATACATGGCACAAGATAAATTTTACAAGCGCATAGTACAATCACGAGGTGCAGATTGTGATTCTCAATGATCCTTGCGCTCCTGAGACCCACCTTGACCCAATTCGTGCGGGCGGCCACGCGCACGCCGTCCGTCAAAACGTCCACCGCTCGATGTACAACATGTTGAGGCTATAAAATGAAAATTATTGCGAGATAACAGACTCGTTAAGGGACTCTTAATGCATGTTTCTCGATGCAATTTTTTATTTATGTTTATTGTTATATTATCGAGTTTATCGTCAGATACTACATGGGTATTGCCTACCTTAATTAACGTTTCACGTATGGAAATGTACATATTTAATTGATTTGACCATTTAGCGTAATATACAAACTTTGTTAGAAATCCCTGTTTTTTAATTTTGTTAGTACATATAAGGAAATTATTTATGAAATGGTAAATACGTAGTAGCCAAAAATATATACAGAAAGCACTTCTACACCAATAATGTATCTCGTATAAAAATATATACATATTTAATAATGTCATAACTGTTATTGTTATGAGTTTCAAATGCAACTGACAAACAAAACACGAGCGACACCAGTCGGCGGGCGAGCCAGGTGTTCACGAGCAGCGGAAATGACGAGTCGGCAGAAGTGAAGTAGGTAGGCAGATAGTCGGTACACGGGCAGGTAGGTGGGCACATGTGTCATTGACGTGATCTACCATGTGAACGTTACTCATTACAAGATATTAAATGTGATCTGCAATTTCATTACGTACGTAACGAATTATCGAATTTGTAAAATTATTCTTTATATGAAACTATTTAAAATGGTGTATTGTGTTGTTTGAATGTGAAGTTTTTTCTTTAGAAACCTTATAAAAACATTTTTGAGTACTCTACGAAGTATCGTATGTATGTCGTTGATATATGTATGTATGTATGTGCAAACACGAATCAAATTAATAATCTATATACATATGTACATACTTCAGTGGGTTTGAATAAAGTGTTACTCGCTAACCGAACTCACCAAACATATTAATGACTGATTGACTGACTAATTAATTGGTGCACTTGGTTCGGGAGCTGAACTGGCTACTTAACTAATTAAAACATTTATAACTAGAGTCGCTGAAAAAAATACTATTAGAACCTCATACCAGTGCTAAAGCAAGTAGCCGTGATACCCGAAACCATTAATAACAGTACACCGCAAATGCCGACATTAATTTTCCAAATGCTCGAATACATACATATATCGTTCGCGGCTCATTGAACACGAAAAATATCACTTATTCATTTATGAACACAAAAAACTATTTATGTATGAGCGGAATTACATTTATTCGTGGCAACTTTTGGTTTGCAC
>DWDW01001279.1:0-11974 GCA_018245635.1 Mimoniades versicolor eupheme
ATGCGCGCGAAACGTTTCGCCGCGAATTCGCCCCTTCTGGACAAGGTCTAAGCGTAATAGATGTACCTACAACATTAAGCTACTTCTTTAAATTGCACTTTGCTTTTCTTTTAATCTAATAATTATTAATGTAAGTTTTTTTGAAGAAACATTACGCTTGATAATATCTAAGGGTAATCATGTTGATTTTCTTCCCTTTCATTAGATTAGTAGTAATGTTATGGTATAGCTAATATAATTATTATCGGTAAGAATGAAATCCATATCGGAAATTTATTTATTCCTATACGTACACCGTAATTGAAACAGTGAATTTTTTTGTAATGAAAGAAATCTTTTTTTAAATTATCTCTTTTTTTTCGATAATTATAAAAGCAGTTACTATACTTTTTATAACAACATGTTAAGAAATGAAACAAGCGTCTGAATGTGCATTAGATTTGTTTTTCCTTTTTCCACATATATGTGTATGTATGGTTGATGTAGATATTCATTTTTTCGTTCATGATAGAATCACTATGGCGTATTTTACCAAAGCGCAGCGTACACACTAGCTAAAGATTAATTACCGTACCTATAGATAAAGGTACCGTCAGACGGAGCTATACATTGATATACGTAACATCACGCCTGCAATCACCGAAGAGGTAGGCAGAAGAGTGAAGTAGTCTCC
The DNA here is from genome assembly GCA_018245635.1 of Mimoniades versicolor eupheme. Lineage (NCBI taxonomy): Eukaryota > Metazoa > Arthropoda > Insecta > Lepidoptera > Hesperiidae > Mimoniades > Mimoniades versicolor. Next base: position 674 of record DWDW01001279.1, read on the forward strand.
CATTTTTCACCAGTGGAATAGGTGGAATAGGGGGAGAGCCTATTACCATGCACAGGACGCATATCCGGACTCAGGGGCACTACATACTAGACAATGTAAATTAGAAAAATCGAATAGTGCACGATCCGAGGCTTGAACCCAGAATCTTTTGATCGGTAGTCGCATTTGCAACCAATATGACCAACGAGGCAGTCAATATATATTAGTATATTATATTATAACATAGTACACTACAGACAGTAGCGATGCTATATAATTATAATAATATATCTTTGTGGTCACAATCTGTGTAATAATATCTTGCTATACCAAAACATGTCTTGTTATATTAGTTTACATTTTGTTATGACGTAAGAAAGGGATATCATAGCAGTGTGAGTCAATCGAGCGTTACTACAGAAAATATACTGTAATATTATATCGTAACACGCCTCGCTATAATGTATAGCTCCGTCTGTGACGACTTTAATATATAAATATTCATTAATAAATACAACATCGATTATGCATTACGTAATATAACATTAGGGCTATTTAAGTACACTAAGGTTCTTCCTATTAGTAAATTCGAATGTGTCGAGTGTTTGGCAGACACTAAGATTTTCTAATGTAAGAGATCATCCATAAATTATATTAGTTAAGGCTTCGCAATGAAAATTTGATGGACGAATATCCAGCGTGTTGTATAATTTTAAATTTTTACATGGACGAAGCAATAAGTAATACTCGAATTTAAATTTCGAATAAACGTCTTTTTTATTACGCTAGCTAGTTTGGCTGCGGTTTCGCATAATGGAAAGCCTACATATTACGAAGCTTTTGCATGAATTGTAAGATAATTTATGGATAGCTCTTTATAGATGCAAAACACTACAATAAATATGCTACTAAAGATTTAAGCCAAGTGATAAATTGAAGGTACATCGGGTTTGAATAAAAGAACGTAAAAAGTGGGGGCGGTACATTCGGTATAGGGGCGGGCGCTCGCGGCGGCGCCTCAGGGGCGCGCGCGCGGCTGGCTCGTGTCGTACGCGCGGATGACGTCCGCCTGCGACATGCTGGCGCCCTCCTCTTGCGAGAACGCGAATCCATCTGTGCTCAGAGTAATTATAAATTAGTACGCGTTTGAAAAGCCGGCACGGCTACGGTTGTAGCAAATATCTAAGAGTTCTTGTTATTTACACAATTTTAGTTATCATTCGAATTGCAATGCGCAATTTTTTAGCAGTAAAACAGTAACAGTAATGACTTTCATTCCAATGCTACTTTCTGTCGATTATGCTTTATTTAGTAATATGATTTATTCTCCAGCGACTTACTCGTACATCAGGCGTCGTGACGCCCGTCCGTGCTTCGCGTACCAAATAAAAAGGGGCGTGACAAACGTTTATGTCACTGTGTGCTATAATCACAAATCAAACTGTGAACTAATGAAGCTGATTCGATGTATTTTAGATACGGTTTGTTCGAACCGAGTGGGGTATCCGATCGGGTCGGTACCCGTCATAAAGGCCATCGCGGTCCCGTCTCGCTGCGGTCTATTAGTTTGTAAATACAATGAGCGCGTTCACGCTGTACATTCTCGTCTCGATCGATTCGTATAAAATATAAAAGGGAAGCGAGAGCGGACCGGGCGATGTGCGATGGAGTGTGTGGATGACGCGAGCGGTGCGGGAGTGGTACTCACGCGACAGTTCGAGCTCGGTGGTGACGCGCGTGGCGGAGCGGCGGCCGAACACGCTGCGAACGTTCTGCAGCAGGCGCGCGGTCTCCGTGAGGCTGCCACACAGAGCGCGCGGTCACTGGCCACGTCCGGCGCCGCGAGCGCGCGCACGGAACGTACCACACGAGGTTCGAACGCACGGCTCGTTGCGAACTCCGGTTCGAATGTAATGCGTAATGTACTACAGCAAGCGTAACACGAATCGAGCGCATCCGGTGTCCGATGGGTCTGCGGGTGGCGGGGCAAGCGTGCGGCGCGGTCGTGCGAGGTCGTGCGAGGTCATGCGAGGCCATGCGACGGGTCCGTACTTACACTGCGCGAGCCGGAGCAGCGCGTGCCGGGCGTCCGCCACACTGTGCCGGCAACAACCACCAAGTTAGTGAGGTACATTCCACCAAAACACATGCCAACGTTACTTGCTCCGTCGATGCCAATCGGATTAATACGAGTGCCAGAACACATTTTCCGGATACAAAATGCATTTGCCTTCAATATGTCCCCAGTTAGCGTTATCTTTTTAGAAGTTAAAATTGTTTTATGCGTTTAATATTAAGTGTAGAATCCATAACAGATCCGAACAGACTACGTACATATATACAGACTACGTACATATACACAATATATACAGATATGTGTTTTGACACCAATGAATTTGATCGCACTTTTTCATAAAAAAAACCATTCACAGAGAACTCCGTTCGTGTTTCAACACTTTATTAAATACACAAATTGTTACAAAGTTAAACAACAACAATAATCATTATGTACAACACTTACAACAACAGTGTCATATTTCACCTACGTACCTTTTAGATACGACACATGGAAACGTCAATATGCCCATTGGAGCAAAGATGTCTATAATACATTTAAAAATAAAAAAGGTGAGCAACAGCAAAACGTAACAATGTCCGTGAGAATTTAATGAAACTCGTGAAACAAATTGTAAAACACATGAGAGTGTATAATCATATGCGAGGTTCGATGCGAAATGAATAATTGTAAAATTCAAATAATCGAGTGCAATATTTATTACAGGCTAAAGAAAAATGCTAAGGGGCAAAATAACTGAGCGGGAGTTTGTATGCGTACGATGACACACTACTCGCGAGTGAGTGAACTTCATGAGTTATTGAGATTCGGTTCAGTATTACAAAAAAATTAAAGTACAATTTTATCGCAATCATCAATTAAAAATATACCTATCATTGATTTACACATCGTTACAGCGAATATTATTCAATGGAAAATCCAGTCAACGGCCCTTACTGATATATTTGTAGAAGTGATAAAGGAGAATTGAGATGTGGAAAGCTCATTGCAGTCCATAAATTACCATTCAAGAACCTCAAAGGGGACATATTCTAGTAAAAACCAATTACCAGTATACAGTTAGAATTGACGTGTAAAGTGTAATGGAAACATTGTCGTTGTTGAATCGTCTCGAAACGGGTAATATCAACCAACCAAACACACTTTTGGGTTGTAACATATTACCCGGCTGGCCGTAATCATCAGGCACAAAATTATTATTACTACCTATCTATTAATTCACAACAAATATATCAATAACAGTCACTGGCGTAATTTATGTAGCGAATGATATGTGTTTCATTTTAATAAATAGTGGCTTTATATCATACCTATTTGTTGCGTAAATAATATCTTTTAAACAAATACATCACTGTACGTTCAATGAGTTAATAACAAAATATACTCTAGCGCGGTACACAGTAAGTACAATTTCAAATAACATACAACATTTGTAAAAAATCTAGGAAGACGCAATGATTTGAAAAGCTTCGCAGCCTTATTCCACAGACGGAATGAAGTTTGGAAAAGCGTACGATGTACGTGCTTTAATATAACATAACATAATATATTTGATAATAAAGTTAAAATAATATAAACATAAAACTAAGTATTCTATGGAAATTGTGTCCAAACGCTTATTTTAACCTTACACTTTGAGAATCTTACACAGTATTACATAATACCAAAAAAAATGTTTTTTGTATGAGCATTATTAATAAAATTTTAGAAATAATATATTTAAACAAATCATGAGTAAATTATTCAGGGCTTTTTATTGATATTACCAAAATCATATATTAAATGCATTCATTATTCGATTTGTACACCAGTCTCAAAGACGAATTCTAAACAATGTAAGTACTAATTGGGGCATACTTTGCTCGTTAGGTACTATTTAATACGAACGAAATTAAGTGTAGTGCGTTTTAAATTACATATAAAATATACATATATCAGCGTTATCTCAGATGTTACAAAAAAAAATTATTGTCTTTATTGTACTGGAGCGCACGATTAAATGCACATAGTATTTGTTGGAATGCAATAACTTTAGCATATTTAGCTATAGATATCATAGTGCTTACACTAACGATTCAGAGAATTCTTCAAAATAAGATAAAACACGTAGTAATTATAATTTACAGCAAATAACATTGAAATTGCGACGTAAACGTGACGACACCGATACGTTGATACGTAAATTGACGCGCTCGTAGCGTGCGAGCCGTCAGACATCAACACGACGCCGCGAAGCTACCCACATCCAACAGTACTTTCATTACTCTGTTGAAAGTAATTATTTTTCTAGCTACTTAAAGAAAAAATTCTACATATGAATATCATTTGTTACTGGATAAATCATTAGTAGGTATAGGTTCCAATATAATATTGTAAAGTGTAACATACAAAATTCTAAATAGAAAAATTGTGATTTGTTCAATTCTAAGTTGTATTCGTAATAATTAAAAAGACCTATGAGTGTTTATAAAATTCATAAGTTTATAAACTAATTTCTCACAAAATAAACACATCCATAATGATATGAATCTCAATAGACCTATCGATTTTAACATCTAACGCTTATAGTTTTATGTAGTATACATTAGGTGAGAATCAACTCTAGCGACATGGGACTCAACGATTGTTTAGCGGTAGTGCCTAGCTCGTGCAAGCGACACACCGGTGCGCACTACGCACACCCACTAGTGGCACACGATAATAAACAGCAATTACCATATAACCGCTGACATCCTTCTTAAAATATAACTCGCGTATTCCCATCTATAGAAACACTCATTATCAGTATAAATATCTAGAAAAAATATCACAAACTATATTCTTTTATTACTATGGAAAATATGTAAGCGGAATGATAAGAGACACGTTGTGTCTATCACTTATTATAAATATGTTGGTGTGTTATTTTTTAATGAGGCTATCTTCGTAATTAATTAATACCTATGGTAACATATTTGCTGACAGGTATATAACGGTTTGCTTGCGTAAATTTCTTTACAAAAGCTTGCCGTCGTAATATCGATATATTGACACATCTCTATTCTAGCTATTGACAAGCTAATAGGAACAAGAAATATCTATGTTACAAAATGTATATCTAGCGTTACATAAATATGGAGGTATCCAATTCTACTTTTAAACACTGCGAAGAGATAAATGTGTACGAGTTAATTACGTCACGGTCATTAATTTTTAAGTAAATGGAAGAATAGATTTCAAATCTTTGCTCCATACCAAAGATGTTTTATAAATTTTTTTTGCTCTCAACTTCATGTTAGAACAAGACAATGTATATTTATTGCCCATTTAAATGAAACATGCAACTGAGTTGATTACTATACTGAATGTTTATATTTTCATTCTTACAAAGTGTGAAATCAAAATTTATTGTAAAGAAGTATTTCTTTAATATTAAGTAATAAATCTCTAGGCAGCGTCTATTTATACGTTTAAATCAGTCTGCAGTTCCAGTGTCGGTCGGCGTCCGTCGCTACCCACAAGCTAGGCACTAACCGCGGGTAGTTCGGAGCCGTATGCACATAATTTAATAGCGCTCGTGTGAGGCGAGCGCGAGGTGTCAAATGACGTGGGATACGCGGGGTCGGGGCGGGCGGTTGCGGAGAGGCGGGGGGCGCGGGGCGGGCGCGCGGCCGTTGGGCACGGGCGGGCGGCGCGCGCGCGCCTCGTCCTCGGGCGCGACGGCGCGGCGCCGCCACGCCAGGCCCCGCGGCTCGCCGCGCGACTTGCTGCGGGCGGCGCCAACACACAACGTCAAACCTAGCCTACCGTGCGGCCCGCCTCCACCGGCCCGCTGCTGAGATAACTTTCTCTGACACTGTTACCTTGTATAATAACTTGTTTTGTGATCCTATGAAATGTCTATTCTATTAGGAAACTGTACGCAGTGAGTTGTAGCAAGGTTCGGATGACATTACATAAATATTTCGTTGTATAGGTATTTAGGTTCTTATAATTTACACAATCAATAAAATAAATCACTATAAATAATTCGAGCAAGCTTTCCAAAATATTTTGTGTATATATCCCATAATAAAGCATTACATGTTTTGCGGGTAATGTAACATAAATAGTGATGCTACATGAGATTTTTCGATACTTTTATATCCAGACATAACTCTTAGCATAATTAAAACTTGTATAAGGAATTTACGGCTGGTATCGGATTAGTAACATTAATACTTACATATAACATTACTTTGTATTTAAAATTGATATTACGTAAATCACGCCTGTAATCCTTGAAGTGGTAGGCAGTGGAATGTAGAATATTTCCACATTTCACCAGTTACGTTTATATCCCAATACGGAATAGTTGGTGAGCTTATTGCCATACATCGAATACATATCCAGACTCCGATTGACTACTAGAAAATCTAAATTAGAAAAACTTAGTAGTGCCCGACCTGGGAATCGAACCTAGGCCCTCCCAATCGGTAGTCGCACTTGCAACCAACACGACCAACGAGACAGTCTAAAATTTGATAATTCCTTTTTATATTATCTAAAATTGACATTACCTTTTTATATTTGTATATATTACAATTAAGGGGCGAAATATGGAAATTAAAATTAAAACATCTATATATTAAAGGAAAGAAAATATTTAAAAAATTTCTCACCAGAATATTTCTTTGTAAACATTTATCGACATATACAAACATAACATTACGCACTGTTCTCACTAGTCATGTCATGTTGACAACTGTCACCCGCACCATGCTACAGCGCGCGGAGTAACGTTTAAAATACCAGCGCCGTTTAAACTGTCTAATTACTTTTCTTTGTATTAACAGAAGAAGGGAATGTTATGATGTGGTTAATATATCAAAACCAAAAATGTACTAAACTGTAGCATTACTTTCTTCAGTTAGAAGACAAACACAACATACAAATTATCTCAACATGGGCCCGGAGCGGGTGCGGGGAGGGGCGGTGCGAAGCAAAGTAATGGAATGCAATCAACGAAATGAGGGTTGCGTGCACACTACACAATACACACTCAAACGTGTTCGTACTTCTGCCAAATTTTGAGTACTCCAAATATGCTATACAGTATTTTACAGACCCGTTAAATATTTACTATACTTTTAAAATCCCGTATAATTATTACACTTTTCTATAATATTATCGAACTTGTTATTCGGCAGAAATACAAAATAAAGTATCTAAAAGATAAAAGAATGATATGAAATAACGTATAATACGAGTTAAAATATAATTCAAATAAAAATAACGACAATATACATTTAAATAAATCATACTTCGTTTTAATTTTATAGTCTAAACACTAAATGTATGTATACAGTACATATAGTAATATGTCATATAGCCAGTGCCACCATATACTACACATCTATCAAGTTATAATTGAGCAATATACTGTGCCGTGTCAAATGCTATCAAGTGAGTGTATAATAATAATAATAATAATATATACTTCTTTAAATAGTTATTGCCATTTACACATGAAAATATACGCGAATCGTTAGAGTATTGTATAATCTAGGATGTGTTTTATCGATATGTGTAATTGTCTGTTGGTGCTGGAGTCCAAACCCAAATCATTGCAAAACATCAAAACCACAAACACACACTCGATATATAACAAAAACGACTACCCATAGCTTCAATATTACCAACGAAAATTGTACAACATTTATTGTAGCTTTCATGATAAAAATTATGTAGGTACAAGATAAAGAACAAGTTCTGTTAAAATCGTGTAAACTAAATAGGTTATGTACTGCAAGATCTAATGTACGTAGATAGTTACAGGTGTGTCTAAATTGTTTTCATCTAATTTACAATGGGACATACAATGCATTATTTTAAGAAATAAGTATGTACCTACATATTTACATTAACACTAGACGTATGGCAAACTAAAATATTAAGTAAGAGAAAAAACAAAGAGCATACAATATAGTAAAAATCATAATGACATATTAAGAATAATTATAATAAATATTGTGAACCCATCACGATTTTAACAGAACACATTTTTTTTTAATTTTTATATTGACAGTTGTGAAGACTACTGCAAAATTTTATTAATTGCCAGTTAAAAAGAACAGTGAATATTGTCAATATATCATAAAAGGCCAACATTCAAATCATGCCAATGCAACATCGCACACCGTATATATAACATCACATATGTACATGCATAGTAATTTTTGAATATAATATGTTTGTTTTCAAATTCCAATGTTTATTTTAAAAAATATTTTAACAAGTAACTTCAATATTGACAAATGATTTAAAAATATTAAGTTAATTTTTTATACTTTTCAAACAGCACAGTAGGTAGGTACTTCATGTTTAATATTGAATTTATTGAAGCAAAATAATGATGTTCTATTAACCAACTACAATAATCTGGTAATAAAGTTGGGTAGGGGATCTTCTTTTAACATCATGTATGTGAAGAGCTTATACTAAAATGTATTGTTTGTAGAAAAATTTTGCAGCAGAACTTTACAACAGATACACGCGTGTGTGTGTGTGTGTGTGTATGTGTGCTGGCGCGTATGTGTGCGTGGCGCGTATGTGTGCGTGGCGCGTGTGTGTGTGTGCGTGGCGCGTGTGTATGTGTGCGTGAGCGCGGTACTCACGAGTGGCGCGGCTGCGCGAGCAGCGCGGCGGGGTCGCGCTGCTTGATCTCGCTCTCGCGCACGGCCTCCGTCATCGTCTTGAACGCCGAGTTGTGGACACTGCAACGTGCGCGCGGCATCGTGAGCGTCGCTCTTCATATATCGAATATACAGTATCGTATGCACATTTCGTGCTGCGTAATTTTGAAACATTACATTACATGAAACATTACATTACATTACATGACATGAAATGTAATAAAATAATTACAGGATTATGAAAAGGAGTATACAAGGATTTAGAAAAAAGCGAATATAAATACATTGAATTCTAAAATAATGAGCGCAAAATTATATCAATATTATAATGACGTACTTTATAATTTATATAGAACTAAATCTGTAGGAACGTATACTTAAGTGACACTACCTACAACTGATGTATTTTACTCATCACTACTGAACTTTTAGTAATGACTACCCATTTAGTTAGTCCAATTTAAAGACATGTTTCTTATCTATAAAGAGAAGTTAATCGAGACGAACTCAATATACGTCTACGTAAAAATTCCATCCTACATATGAAACAGGAGAGTGCAATTATTAACTCATATAGAAGGAAAATCACAAGTGCAGTTATGGATGCGACGCGGTGCGCCTCTTATCTTGATCGGGCGCACCTTGCACTTGCGCAGGCCCAGCGAACAGATCATTCTTTAAGGAACACAATACACGTTCAATATTAATTATCACGCGTACACTTATATACAATAAGTATGTCTTGTTAAACACAAAAAGTATAGTCTTTTAAATGCTACTTTATTCTTTAACGTTTTAATTAGTTGGTCTCCTTCGCTAGATAACAGTTGAAAATAGAACAGAATACGTTTTAAATATCATGTATTTTGTTAAGAGCAGATTATTTCACCTCGTATACATAAATATATATACCGTTGCTTGCATTTGTTGTTTCCGGGATAAAATTGATCACAGTACCCACCGAAGTCAACTCTTACAAGAATAACAGGCAAAGGCCGAACATTCTCCTTGACTTCATGAAACTTTAAATAAATATTTACACTGATCGTACCGAAAATGAGTTGACGAATAAGTGATAAGCGAGAGTCGCGAGAGCCACTTACACGGTGATGAGGAGGTCGGGGATGAGGGTGGCGACGGGGATGAGCAGCAGCCCGCACCAGAACAGCAGCGAGCTGAACACCATGCGGTCCATGCCGCGCATCACGGCGCCGATGAGGATCACGGGGTAGATGTTGCTGCCGGGCACGTTTGTGTACGGTTATACAGACAAATTATTAGGAATTATTCACTGCCACTCACTAATATGTACTGTCCAAGTTTTTCCAGCTATTGAAGGTTAAAATAAAGAGACTTTGAAAATTTCAAATCCCACAAACTAATTACCATGTTAAGATTTGTAAACTCAATATCTTAATTGTTTGCAGGTAAATTTGTTAGTATTACGAGCGCTTTGCACTGAGTTAGTATAATTAGCCTTAAATGAGTTCAGTTGCTTCTGAATATTTAAATAGACGTGCTTATTTGACTCGTGCAACAATTGCATTTAAATGACCTGAGTAGGTAACACCTTTAGCCTTGGTACAATTTACTCATACGATTTCTTTTGTTTGGGTTACTATAGTATAGATATAGGGAAAGTGAATGAGGAAGAGAGAGGTAAAGTGACTAAGGCGTGTGGTAATTATATGCTTACCTGTAGACGAGTATGAAGAGACCCCACAGTGCCAGGCTGCCCCAGATGGCGAGGTGAGTGACCCAGGTCCACGAGTGCGTGGCCAGCCCCGCCTTGAGACACACCGTCGCTACCACGTACTGGATTAACACAACAGTGTCGTTCATTATATTATAATAAAAATTGTCTCTATGTGTTTTGTACTTGGACATGCATACAAAGAACCTAATAGGATAGGATAGCTTATAAATAGGAGCCCTTCAATGAATAGTTCTATTGTTAAATGGTTGTGCTATGGACAACAATAACAAACTTTAACTGGGTCGAAAATACTATTGTATTCTTGACATATTCAAAATAAAGGTGAAAGGAAGGCGTGAATAATGTCTGTTCCGCGATTGGTCCTCGGACAAGTTCGGGACGAGCGCGCGCACTCACGGTGTAGATGAAGTTGCCGAGCACGAGGTAGCCGCCGTCGCGGCCGCTGGCCCACAGCACGTGGTGGTCGGCCAGCAGCATGGGCAGCCAGAACAGCAGCACGGAGTGCAGCAGCGCGTTCACGGCCCACACCCAGAACACGCGCACGTTGAACAGCAGCCCCTGCTGCGACGGGATGTACAGCACCGGGTGCTGCAAGCGGCCGTGCTCTATGCTTATTTAACGTCCTACATCGCAGTACTGTAGGGAATTAGTACTTTCTTCCAGCCAAAATATACAAAAGTTGTATATTTTTTGTGTACTACGTTATTCAAATTCTAATGTCATTTATTCAAAATGAAACTACCACCGCTTCGGAAAATTCTTCACTATGGAGAAGAAGCGACGAAAGAAACTCCATGGGTGTGCTTATGCATCTTTTAAAATAAGTACATACTTATATTAAAATATTAAATGTAATATGAGCTAATTTATTGTGG
>DWDW01001280.1:0-11973 GCA_018245635.1 Mimoniades versicolor eupheme
AGTTGGCACGCTAAGCGTTGATTTTGTTAGGTTTGTTTTGTACTAGAGCGCCTTAAATGAGGGTGGGTTCGCTATTATTCCATTTACTTATTCCCCGATTTCCTCCAGTGACAATTTATTGAGATTAGGTAAGTTAATTGAGAAGTCATTTTGAAATCTATGTCTAATTACCTTTCGCTATGAAACGGCTCTTTTAGTAGTTTTTTATACTAACGTTTGATCAGTCGATCAAACGCTTTTGCTAATTTTCCGCTACACGCCTTCAATGACGCGCCCGTAATTATTTAAATTGATGCTCTAAATTTTCCGTTGGAACACGTTTCAAAACCGCGAATAATTAATGCACACGAATTTGAATTCCGCGAACATTCATTCGATATCTGGTAAATTGAAAATTTCAACATTCAATTTGATACAGGTTTTACGAAATAACATTAACAATTATGTGTCAGTTTCAAGGAGGTTACGTTGCAACCAGCGTGACCATATGTCTACGAGGTCGACTTCGTACATACTCAGAAATGACTATTGTTCTGTAATTATTAAGTGATCGTTTTCCTCGTGCATATAACGTTTGCTTAATAAATAAAATACTGCAATGAAACAACGGTACGATTATTATTTCGACATGTGTTCCCATAGATAGCAATTTCTGTATGAATATTTCAACCGTAAACAAACAAATGTCATCGGTCTTAATAATCTTGGATTTTTTAATAAATTTACAACTTTGTGTTTTATAGTCGTGTCCAAATGCTCCAATTCTCAAAATATTAGTGTATTTTAACTGATATAATATACTAACAGAGCTAGTGAATAGAAATGTCAACAATGTGGACTTTGCGAGGAAGGCGAGTAGCCGTGGATGTCGGCGCGTTGTCCAGGCGTCCTGGTTCAACGTACATCGGTCAAAATTGCCAGTTACATAGCTGTTAGTTCACAAATATCGTGTCGAAATGTTTGGCATGGCCTCGCCATGTACCGTGAAGGTTATCAACCCCTATATTCGAATGAGACGAATGCAATCGATATGGGGCAGGCACTCATCTCTAGAGCTTTTATTCCCAAGCGTGTGCTGTAGCAACACCCTAATGACGTGATTTTAGGTAGAAAACGAGTATGAAATCTAATAGTTTTATTTTAAGGTTTATGCATTATTTTTAAACAACAATTCGTGTATAGAAAAAAAAGCAGTTTTATTATTATTTATATTTCAAAAAATTAACACAGCGAACATTTTATATATGTATTTCTTGTGCTATAAATTCCTCTTATTTACTACCTAATATGCAACATATTTGTTTAGTATTGCACAATGGATTTGTGGATAGCTTTCACTACATTTACTTTGATTATTCCCATGAAGCTTCATGAATTTAAAAGTACAGCTTAAAGAAAGTCTCTTCATAAAAGAGTTTTTATGTATCTCTAGTTCTTATCCTTTTACACGCTTATTGAATTACAATACAATAGAGAACAGTGGAGCTCCGTTCTTCAATTGTTGTATCTTTTTATTGACGTAAATTTGTTCGTAAAATTGCTTATACCGGATTTCGAATGAGAGAAAAATGACAAGTGACTATATGACGTTACAATTTTCAATGAACGAGGTCGTAAAAAGTGGACAAAAATATGAGATAAAGTTTCGAGCCGAGCAGACAATGCGACGAGAGAGAGCTAGCATTTGAAATGTGATGTTCCTTTATCGAAACTTTTGTCCATTTTTCAGTAGGTCGGGCTTGATAAAAACGACTATTATGACGGAGGGCCCTAAAGGCGCGTTTGCCAGATCTCGCTTATAGACAACCGCTGAAAAAAAAGTGGTGCGCTCACATTGACGCGGCCCCCTCTAATTACATTTTCGGTTCAATGAGCGATTGCTTCTAGTTTTTCTGTGAACTGAAGAAAAGTCTTTACAACTAATTTCGGTTTTTATGCTTATTTGCCGATAATAACTTAATAATTTGTTACTAAAGCAACTTGGTAGCACTTTAACATTAAAACTTACAGATAAATCAGATACTGATTTAGATTTTAGCTCTTTGCAAAGTTACCTCTGACAGCTGTTGATATATTTAATTTGTAAATTTTAGCTTAAAAAGTTTTTAAATAATAAACGGAAATTAACACCCCATTACGCTTGAAAATTAATTGCACAGCGATCAAGAGAATTAAAGCAACATCCGTAATATTTAAGCATGCTACGCGGAACCGGAATTTGCTACGAAACGCAATCGCGTAGTAGGCGATTATTCATGCAATCACAAATGCCAATCAATAAGACCATACAGACACCTCAGATATCTTAAGATATTAAGATCTTTCACATTCATAATTAATTAATACAAAGACAGTGACAGACAAAATTAACAATATAATCATAATAGTACAAATGATTCAATGAAAAACAACTCAATCTGAATTCTTCACACATTTGTCGCAACATTGTTCAAAATAGTTTACTGCGAAAATGTTTTGCTGGAGTCTATGAACAACATAGAGCTCGGTGACTCCTTTTCAGTATTATCCACTGACGGTTATTTTGCCACCGAATAGAAACACAAAAGAGCGATGTATCCAATATCCCCTTTGAGAAGGCAACTAGTTTTGGAAGCAAAACGTAATAAAACCGTCAGCGTACAAAAAATAATTTTCATCTTGCGACAAACAGTAGCGCTTTATAAAGATAACATATGAAAATTGAAATTGTATAATGTTTCATTTAAGAAATCCTGTTAAAATAACACACTCCTTATTTTGTTCATAAAATTTATAGAGTTTATTAAAATGTTTAATCAAATATTGAAAGTTTACTTCTCAATGCTCGTACTTTCTCTCATAAATCGGATGTAACGTATATTTATCAGGATGCAATTTATTATTTGCACCGTTACACTACCCAACAGCAGAACCGATTAAGGTTCGCAAACCAGCATGATATTAACTGTCTAGCAAATTCGAGGCGAGAGGTGGCGCTCAGAAACGCTAAGCAAATTTGTCTTATAATACGATTTGAAATATACTAGTGTACCTACAGCTAAAGGTAATCAAATAAATTGTAAACAATTTAGGCGGAGATGAGGTATGCGTATATTTAATTACTTTAGCCTATTCTAATTAGGACATTGGCATTATTCACTCATAGTACTCACCATTCGGATAGTTAATATTTACGAATATTGCTTTTTTTAATTAAAATTTTGCCCCCACATACATACAGCTATTTCTCGTGCTATAAATTCTTCTTATTTACTGCCTAATATGCAACATATGTATTTATTTAGTATTGCAAAATGGATTTCTGGATAGCCTTTATTACATTTATTTCGATTATTGCGATAAGGCTTCATGAAATTAAAGGTACAGCTTAAAGAATATCTCTTCATAAAAGAGTTTTTATGTATCTCTAGTTCTTATCCTTTTACACGCTTATTGAATTACAATACAATAGAGAACAGCGGAGCTTCGTTCATCAGTTGTTTTATTTTTTTATTGACGTAAAGTTGTTCGTAACTTATATTTAATTATAAATTGTCTTGTCTTTCCTAGGGACTTAAAAAATGCAAAATAATTGATGGAAAGTACACCATATTTCCGTTTATTTCACGTCATTAGTAAATGTATAGCGTCAGAAACATTTTTTTTTTAATACTGGTGCAAAAACTCACATATAATAGATCAAATTGACGAATAACAATTCGAAAATACAACGTGATATATATGTAAGTCCCATTTTATAAATAACATTAATGGTGTAATGTCGTAAATTATGTACGAGTACATAACTTTGTGGCTGTGCGACACCCAACTCCTCGAGACGCGTTCTGTATTTGAATATCTCGCTTTTTATTAAACGGCAAAGCATCGAAAAACTAAATGAATGTTAGTTGCGCCCTATCGCAAACTACTAATTAATAAAGATCACGTAATGTGATTTAACTTTCAACCGACAAAAAAATCTTAAGAGCCATTAAACTGAATGTATCGTTCCTACATATGTACCTACGATAGATAAAGACGTCACTGCTCAAATAATCTAATCGAGTTTTATACAAGGGAGCAAATGCAAAATGTTCGGTCACTTAACATTTTTTTTCAATCCTAATTCAATTCAATTCTTTATTTGCATACGAATAAGGTACATAAAATGATCTTAATTTATAAATTACATGGTCTCTTATTCTACCTTAATAAGGTGTGCAAATATATTAGGATTGTGCATATATAATATTATATTTACTAGGCAATCATATCGTTCGATGTATGAAATCAATTAATGCAGTAAGATATGGTCAAAGTTTAGATTCAAATAATTAGCTTGGCACAACTGACTGTATTACTGCGCTGTTGATTAAAGATTCAGCGCGGTGGAACAGCACAATCAACTTAGCACTTCAACTACAAACATTATTGAAAACACTTCGGTGTTCGATCGGGTGTGCGTGCTAGCTAGCGGTGTAACTTTTTTGATATTTATTAGTTATACTATAAAGGCACGATAACGACGCAGTTTGGGCGATTGTTCAGCCGAAAATCGATTTGACACTTGTTAGCTTCACGCGAGCGCTGAACAAAATTTGCGAAACTCGATTTCACGCGCCATCATTCGATTAATTAAAATTATACGTCCGGATATCGCACTGTTATTTGCAATTCAGTCATATCAACACGTATGCTCTTTCCAAACTAGCTCAAAGATAACTTGCTTACTTGACACCATTATAAAATCTCTACTAAGTCCATACTTAATATTACCCACATTCAGTACTAACAGTTAGTTGCTAAAATATAAATTCGACAAAAGCTACAGCTACACTGTACCTGTTCCTACTTCATGACAGCAGATTTAATGGCTTAATACATGCTGCTTAAATACTATACAATATCCCTCTTAATGATTAGGCACGTTTCTGATAGATTCTTGTCTCTGGTATAAATTTCATTCTCCTCGCGATACATTCATTTTCCGTTCACAATTATCACTGTTGGAATCAAGTAGTATGTGTACTTTGGTCGTAACTTCTACAACATTAAAAAAAACTAATGATATAAGATAATCACAGGTAATAAACTCCGCTGTAATTAACCTTTGAAGTACCTGAATATTTATTTAAAACGCTATTTTATGTAAAGCTGTCATATAATACGTAAAACAGTTATGCGTATTATAATAAATCAGGCTAAGGTTAAAAATATCAATCAAAATAGCATATCATCTAAGATATTTCTATATGAAAAAACAAAAAGCACGGAAGTCTGTAGGAATAGAGATATAATGGCAGTCCATGCTCTCTGCTTAACCCGTAAGGGACCTGGCGTTGAGATATGTATATTCAAATTTTTCTTTCAAATTTAAATGTGTTTATATTTTCGTACTATGATACTTACTTTGTTGTCTACAGAAAATAATTCCAAAGAAATTAATAGATAGGAGACAGTGGAGTACCTACTTGAATAGTGTTAATATCCGGTTTCCTTTACACTTTTTCCGCGTTGAAATTAAACATTAGTGTCGCTCTCACCTCCGAGCCCACCTCATTCCCGCTAACTAATCCCAAGTTGCGGCAAGTTTCATTTACTTTCCTCGTTCCGCATTAAGCTCCTTTAGCCACGAGCTTATGTTAGCTAGCTTTGTTTATTTATATCGTATGCTTTATTCTATATTTTTCGATAGTAAGCGTTTAAGTTGTTTCGTTCATCGCTGCTTATAACGTAGGTACCCATAAATCATATCGTAACCATTCTGTGAATCAAAAGGTGTTTTCTGTACTGTGATAATATCATATTCTTTAAACGTTCTTGCATCCTCATATATGATTGTAGTTTAAACTACTTTAATATTTACAACTTATATTATTATAAAACAACAACTATTACACAACCTACTACAATAAATAAAAAACAAACGTAACTACAAACAAACTAACAATCGAACCATATTCTCGTTCCTGGAACATTGCAAGTCATTGCAGACAATATCTAGAGAAAAAAAAAACCGTAGTATATAAAAAATTGTGTGGTCTTATTTATTATATTTGGCATGATTATTTAAAAAATCTAAAATATTTTATTATTTTCATTTAAATATTTTGCTATAAAAGCAATGCCAGTATATCGCATTGGTACAAAACAGCATAAAGGACAGACGACCGTATAAATCAATTACATCCCTAATGCAAACCGCAGTGTTGCCGGCCAGTACCTACAAACCGGGGCAAAGTAGACATTCGCGTTCGCGGCCATATATTCAATGTTTGTATTTCGTTAAATTCACTTCGTTCGTAATTACACATGAATACATCGTGATTTACAACTGTACAGCGATATTTATTCACCTGATCAACGGCGACAGTATTTATCTGTTTACGTTCAAATTGATTTCATATAGCCACGGCAATTATGGTATGTGTATGTACAAAATGTACGTGTACCCATATTAGATTTATAAAACCTACGCGTGTTCTCGAAAAGGTTTCATAAGATACGAGGGTTCTAGTTACTTGTGTAGTATATTGTACGTAGACAATAAAACTACTTGCGTTAATTGGATTAGTATGACACAGATAGATGCAGTTCTTCAGTTTATTAACTTTACGTATGTTGAATATTGCTAGATTAAATTTAAGCTAGCTTTATGCCAGTGGAAAAACAATTTTTACAAAAGCATAAAACAATTTTAAGTGTAGTTATCAAACAACAACAAAATTCAGGAACTAACAGGCGTATAAATTCTTTACGGCAACTTCTGAATGTTTTACTGCTGAATTTTCGGATTTTCGCAACTTTTTGCATGCCTGTAGTTCTATGCTCTCGTGGGGGACGGAAGAGTGTAAAGCGTAAAATTTTCTGATGTAACAAGATTTCCGCCTGCATTTCCTTGAATAGGTAGATAAAGGACAGGTTTAATACACTGCTTTTCCTACTGCGTGTAACGCGGGAAAATTGCATCGATGATACTATACGTTCTATGGAATAAGGGTTGAGAATTTTAATTTATTATATAATCATTGCAGTATCTACATATGTAGTAAGGAAACACGATGACACACAGACACACACACGCAATAATGTGCTTCTAATAAAACGCCTAGTACTAATATTTAAACTACTAACTAAGTATTTTAAACAGAACTTCTAACGTGGTCATGAACTACATACTAGTTGTCTAATACTACGCTGAAACTAGTTTTAGACTGGAGTAAGCATTTATAAATAAAATTCCGGTAGGCTATTTCGAATAAGCAAGAATAGTGAAACTAGTGAAATAGCAATGCGACTCCACAGGTTAGAGTGAGGCGACGCCACAGGTTGCTTCTGGAAGTTATTAACGATCCCGGAATAGCTCTTGTAAACTGGGCTCCCTTGCTGCCGACTGCCGGCGCGGAGCAGCGGGCAACTCACTCTCTTCTATTGATGTGAAATCGTACGG
This sequence comes from Mimoniades versicolor eupheme, assembly GCA_018245635.1. Classification (NCBI taxonomy): domain Eukaryota; kingdom Metazoa; phylum Arthropoda; class Insecta; order Lepidoptera; family Hesperiidae; genus Mimoniades; species Mimoniades versicolor. Next base: position 7,430 of record DWDW01001280.1, read on the forward strand.
TCAGCTCTCGGCATGTACTCAGCCTTTTACGTTACCTGGTGCAAATTTTAAAAATCTTTTCTCAATGTAACTTGAAAATTTATTTGCTCTGAGAGTGTAACTTCAACTCTTACAACCACGTTTCAATAATATATTGGTAGCTATATGGGGCACAAATTCGTATGAATGAATTTCGCGCTTGTTTTATTATTTATCTTTATTCAGTGGCGAATTGTCCTTATTTAAGTGTTCAGAATTAATATAAACAAACACGAAGTACGGAAATAAAATTACATTTAAGCGACAAATGTCGATACATGTTATAATTTCGTATTGAAAAGCTTATGAGCATCGCGTACTTACAACAGCTAAATTTAATGTAATATTCGAAGTAGTAAGAAATAATAAAATATTTTTCTTTACAGGATATTCTGAGGAGCAGCCTTCCACGCAGTTCACCGCGCAGCTGCCGAGCGAGGTGAGCCCGGCCCCCGGCACCGCTTCTCAGCCGGCGCCTCAGCCTCTCTCTTACGACCTTCTGCAACTCTCCGCCTCTGATCCCGCCACTGAACAACCTTTCCTTCAAGTACAACTCCAGTCTTCGCCTGTCTCCCCCCCTCCGCCACCGGCGAGCGGCAAGTCTCTCTCTATGTGCTACACCAGTACTGGCACCCTTCTTTCTCTACCACCCAAAAAGAAGGATATCTATCGCCCGTATTGTCTCGGCGATCGTGCGTACCTCCAGCGACCGGAAGAAGACCTTAACGCGGCCCATGCCATTCTTGATCTCAGTCAACATGCCGTTTACCTGACCACACCACCCAGACCTGAACCTCCGGCTCCCGAGCCTCCTGCACCTCCACCGGAGGTTCCTCAAGAGCAGCCTGCAGAAAAGCCTCGTGAAACTGTCGCTTACACCTATGATGCCTTCTTCGTTAGCGATGGTCGGTCGAAACGTAGGAACTACGCCAACGCGCCGGTGGAGAGCGCACAGCAGCCCGAGCCGAAATCGAAATACACATGTAGCGAATGCGGTAAGCGCTATGCTACGTCGTCCAACTTATCAAGACATAAACAAACGCACCGTAGCTTGGACTCCGTAGCGGCCAAACGATGTGGGGAATGCGGAAAAGCATATGTTTCCATGCCCGCTCTTGCGATGCATGTATTGACTCATCAGCTATCGCATGTTTGCGGTGTATGTGGAAAACTATTCTCGCGGCCATGGCTACTGCAAGGACATTTACGTTCACATACCGGTGAGAAACCCTACGGATGCGCACATTGTGGGAAAGCTTTCGCTGATCGATCTAATCTGCGAGCTCACATGCAGACGCACTCCTCTGATAAGAATTTCGAATGCTTGCGTTGTCACAAAACGTTCGCGTTAAAAAGCTATCTCAATAAACATCAAGAGTCTGCGTGCGTCCGCGACGATGACTCTTCGGAGACCGAAGCACCCGCGTCAGCGACCGGTTAGGTGTGCATTGAGCTGACGCAAAAAGAAACCTGAAACAACAACTCATGATTTAAACATTAACATAAAGTATTAATATGAATTTAGCTTGATAGTCTAATATTATACACTTACAAATTAAAAATAGGAGCGCGATCGCGGCCCTTTGCGTCTTACCGCGCATCGGACCGCGTCGCGACAAAATCGAGCAACGTTTCGCAAACAACGAATAAAGTACGACCCCGTAGTGCCGCGAATGCGCGGCGATAGGCCGTAGCGACAGACGTCCTGTAACGTTTAATAATAAATAATGTATATACTCGTCGATAAAATATACCCTTATATACATAGACGTAACGAAATACGAATGAAACTAATATCTTTTGTAGGTGATTTTTACAACCGCAAAGTAGGTTAGAGATTATCGATGTAAGTTTAGCGTCGAGATGCGAGAGCCAAGCGCCGAGCTCGTCAGTGGACGGAGGCGGAACGCCCGGGCGCGCTGCGTCGTCCGTCTCGGTGAGGAACTTGCCAAAACTTTCCGTCCGAAGCTCCGCACACGCCGCTGCGCCCGCTGGCGCCGGCCGCCCCGCGACAGTGCCTTAGCGGCCACCGCGCGCCGCACCCGTCCCACGCTGCCCCTCGACCATTCCTCGCTCCTTGTCCATTCTCAATTCGCGTTCCATCTAACTATTCTAAGTTGTACTCGTCTGGGCACTCTTTTAAAGTTTTGCATGTTGGTAGTTGCAATTGCGACACTTGAGTTCGGGAGAAGGTATTACTGGAAAATGGTTAGGTACCTTTACACAGAATTAACATAAAAGTTTTGAACACAACTTAATTAATTATGTTTCACGATCTAATTTCCATAAAAAAATTAAAAGTGACCTTGACCGCTGATATTCTAAAACTGAACCTGTTATTTCTTATATTTCAATTTATAATCATTAAGTAAGACAAAACATCGATAAATAATTATAAAAAAGATTTTTAACTTGAAACAAATTATATTTACACATACTGAAATATTCAAAGGACTGAACATAATATGTATAAATATTTTGAAAACAAACAATTCTTTTGTAGTGGTAGCATTTTTAATATTTATAATCGATAAATACCGAGTTGGCGACGGGCGCACCAAGATCGGCCATAGGGACGGGCAGCGCCGCATCACTCAGCGTGCAAGCCTTTAGTTTGAGCGTGTGTCGATAGAGACAAGTCGAACATAACTGGCAATAAACTAACATAGGCTAAGATAACATAAACACTAGGTTAAATAGGCGAGCACGAGGTGCTCGATGAGACATGGGTATTCGAAAAGCAATAATAACGTAGACGTTAGTAAGTCGCACACCGCTGTCGAGTGAAGCAGCAGACTTTATCCTACTTCAATCCCCGTAGCGTTCAGTAGCTCACGTAGATTACCCGAGCGTAGAGCCGACTCCACAGTGAATCGCGCGCTACGATTCCTCCGAAGCGAGAGGTATAGTGATACCGGTTTCCATAGCAATAATTACGTAGCTAGGGTTACGAGTAGATATCGTCCGCTCGTGTAGCCGGCTCCACCATTCCTAGTTTAGTAGATAGTGCCTCGCGAGTCAATTTTTGTATGTATGAATTTAATTTGAACCTGTCAATTAAAATTCTCCTGTTTCTAAAATACAAAGTTCCTGTATTTTTAACGGAGTTTTCTGCGCTAGAGAAATGACCTCGCATGTCTTATTTGAATGAGAGGTAATTTCGTTAGTTATAGAATTATGCACATAACCTACTGTTCGAAAATTTTATCGTTCTGATTGTTTATAGAACACTAAGCAGCTATTAATATTGGTCGTTGCAAGCTATTGTTTCTCCGTCAGTAAGCGTTCCAGTCCTGAAGCGATCTGGGGCTGAGAGGCACTTTTCTTCGTACTAGTAGTTATATTCCCTTATCCTACTTGTCATAGACGTAGCGTGCCACATTTATCTAAATATTTCAGTAATTAATGATTATTTTATCTACAAGCTTTAGCAGACAATGGTTGCGCGTTAAAAGCAATATAAAGTAACTTGATAAGCAATATTAGGTATAGGGATAATGTAGATTATATATGTATATCGTTTAATAGGATTTAGTAGATTTTTAGATATTTTTGGTGCTTTGGAGTACTATCTACGACTTAATGAACGAATGAAACATCGAAAATTGAGTCATCCATAATTATATTGTGATACGGATTTTATTTTCAAAATTGAATACTTATTTAAGTGGACGTAGTTTTTAATTTTCTATTTTTTGCTCTTTCATCCATCACCATCTTTCTAGTCCCTTTTAGAATCTTAGCCCTTCTCTGTAGTCTAGACTTAATCGTGTTCTCCTATACATATTCCCTTCTGCCTATACTTTAAATTCTTAGTGGTTGGTAGAATCGTCATAATAAAAGCTTTTTCAAAAATCGTTTTATTCCAATATTTACATTAACGTTTTTGTAATTGTAATGACTATACTGATAAATAACGTTTAATTATTATAACTAACAAAACCACCTTATATACAAAAATATATACTTACATTTAAATGTAAATATTTCCCTGTGTACCAAATTTCCTTCTTTACAATTTTCGTAGTTATAAGTAGATTTACCTATATTTATATAGCAACGAAAAAAAACGTGGACATCATATAACAAGTCCAGTCTAGACTTGCCAGGTACATGTAAGACATATTGTCAAGCGTAATGTTACCGTCGACGTCTTTAAGGCATGGGCGCAATTGTTTAGAATTTTCATCTGAATCTTTTGCGTTTGCGTATAAAAACAATAAGACCATGTATGGTGACAAACAAAGAAGTGACAAGAACCGATGCGATGTGAATTTGTATGATTTTGTGATCATGGTTTTACAACATAGATACTGTTGGCTCCAACAGTTGTCTTCAGAACGCAAGATAAAGATAATTGGAATATTTAGAAACAAATCCATACAAAAGTACAACCATCTCTATATCTGTCAGAAATAAAAATGTTAGCACAATAAGCAGCAGCAGCATTTCTTTAATATTGTTGAAAACTTTCTTGTACTCCGACTTAGCGATAGATATTTATTTTTCCCGCAAATAATATTTAA
>DWDW01001281.1:0-11971 GCA_018245635.1 Mimoniades versicolor eupheme
TCACTCGTTTCTTTCTTTGTTTCCGCCGGCAACTTCACGCGTCACTACGTGTACCAAATGCATGTTCTATCTCTTTCTATCAACTGAACATTTTCATTTACACACGCGCTTGCACCTAGCCTACTCTGTCTATAATATATCTATGATGATAAGTTGCCGCCTGTCTGGCTCCCTCGCCCTCCTCCACCCCATCTCTTTCCTCCGTTCCCCTTCCCACAATATCAACCTCAAATGAGTAATGAAAAGATTGTTTCAACGTCCTAATTTTGATATAGTTAGCCATATGAACGCCTCAAAGCGTAACACTTCTATGGCTATATTAAACTAATGCAACACACTGTTTATTTAAACTGTTAATTTGAACAATTATTTGTATTTGTAACAATAAATCAATTTATAATTTATTCACGGAAAAAGACAAGATTAACAAGATTATTATACATGAATTGGTATACATATGTATCTACATACGTTCATTTACATAATGGTGTTACTACCGGACCAACAAACAATTTTTATATTGTAATAATATAAAGGACATTACTTCTCTCATCTATGTTATAATTTATGTCTTCTCACTTCTAAGATTCCATATATTATTTATATATTTCTATATACACAAGTGCACTACGACGTTACATAATACGATAGGTTGTTGCACAATAATATATGTTTTAATTTAATTAGAAAATTTAATTTAATTTGTCTTAAAGCATGCCAACATTGCCAATGACGCAATGGTACTAACATTATTGCATCCATTAATGATCACCGAAACTGGAGCTCTGAGGCGTTATCGGAAACTATAACTACAATGTTACCGGAGGTGTATGTATAAAATTATATCTCTCAACTTCTATTTTCAGCTTGTAAACATGTTAATGCATGATGTGGTTGCCTATAACAGTAAGAGCAGTTAAATCGCACCAATTAAGCCTAATTAAAATCTACTTTTTTTTAATACTGCTACTTATGTTGGTGATCCATTAAATAAATAAATAAATAAAATTAAATTCGGTATCTACTACACTACACCCACTTGCCTACCTCTACGCGGATTACACGCGCGATGTTACGTGTCCGCGTTCCCCAAATGTTCGATCTTCTTACTGTTAACATGTTACTTTTTTTTAAATATCACTCGACAATGGGGCCGCATTGATTCTTTTATGGGACCTCTCATTTATAATTAACATAATATTGTCAAATCAAACACGTTATGTATGTTGGCTATGTAAACGCATAACCAACACGATGTCTAAGGAATGTGTACAATAGATTATAAAGGTGTATTTTTAATTTATTTTTTTTCCATTGCCTTTAGAACTCTAGTGACATAAGGACGAAACATTTTAATATACTTATGATTAATTTTACCACACGTTTAGTCGTAAGTGGTGTTTCGGCGATGAAAATTTTAAATGACTAATTCCTCTTTTTGTTCATGACATTAATTCATTCATCCTTTCATTCAGTCAACCACCCATTCACTCATCCAGTCGTTCATCCCATCACCCATTCATTCGTCCATTCATTCATCTCTTTCATAATTCGTTCCGTTCATTCATTCGTTCGTCCCATCACCCATTCATTCGTCCATTCATTCACTCCTCCATTCGTTCGTCTCATCATGTTAGTGCAGTGGTTAGTGAACCTGGCTGTTGCGCCGGGGGTCGTGGGTTCGATTCCCACCCAGAATAAATATTTGTGTGATGAGCACAAGTATTTGATCTGTGTCTGGGTGTGAAAATAAAAAAATAATATAAATTTATATGTATATATGTAGTTTATCAGCCATCTGGTTACCATATCACAAGCTCTCTTGACACTTAGTTTGGGAGCAAATGACCATGTGTGGAGATGTCCCGGGATATTAATATTAATTCATCCATTCATATCTTTATACAGATTATATACTTTATTGATGTTTTTTCCAAGAACAATATTCGTACGAGTCATCATCACTCACTATCTATTCATTTCAGCTGAGACTTTTCGCGACTTAAAAAATGTGTGTCGTTTAATTTTTGCTTCGTATACCATCGACTGCCTCGTTGGTAGTGTTGGTTGCATACGCGACAGCCGGTCGGGGGAGGGCCTGGGTTTTAATCCCGGGTCGGGTACAACAAAATTTTTCTAATTTAAATTTTCTATAAATGTGCCGATGTATGGCAACAGGCTCACCACCTATTCCATAGTGAGACGTAAACGTAACCGGTGAAATGTGGGAGTGTACCACACTCCTCTTGCCTACCTCTTTGGGGATAACAGGCGCGATGTTACGTACACTATTTAGTCAACACTTACTGTAAATAAATTGTTTAATTCGCCTTAGTTTCGTCTTTTTTGCCATATTTTAATTTATAAAGTTTATTATTTTGTAGTTATAAATTCATATTACTTAATCTTAAAAAAATGATTTAGCTTCGGTAATATTTCGTCCAGGAACCAAAAAAGAATTATTATTTTTTCTATTACCGGTGATTTTTTTTTATTTTAATGATATAAGAGTAAGGAATAAGGTGTTAATATATTAATTATATTTATAAATGTAATTATGGAAGTAGTTCTTGTATATTTTTTCTTCTGTTACGTTAGTTATAATCTGTCAGTTTTAGGCGTAAAAATACGATTGTATCATTTTAAAGTTCTTAAATATTATTATTATATTCATAAACATATGGATTTTTAGGAACCAACTTGAATATACTTTAATATTTTAAAAATTACCTATAACGGCTTTCGCATAAAATATTATTGTTTAAACTGTTTCAAGGCGCGTCTTACTTAGATATATTGATTAACTTAAAATATAGGTATGTAATAAAATTGCTTATAAAATATTGCTATGTTAAAAATGGCGTAGATTAATTTTGATTATTATTTATTATTTTTTAAACTATTTATTTAAAAGAAAACATACTTTTGCGAATATGTAAATTTGCGGTTTAATTTTAAAATAAGATTTTAATAGTTTTCATATGACATTATTAATATACTCAGTTAGGGCGCATGTACAATTTTACGGTTCACTGAAAAACTGGTTTTCAAATGCTAGTTACTGTATAGGGCTTTTACACGTTTAATGGCATCCGGTATTGTTATATCGCGCTCCAGAGACTGTACCTATACGAAAATATTTTTGGTAAACCGTTAAAGTGTGAATGCGCCCTTATCCTTTCAGTATTCAGCGAAGGGGCTACTATATAAAAGGGTGTTAAAATAATTTCCAGCCACAGTCTGCCACTGGCTCAGACTTACCAACCTCAATATTATATTTACCACAATTTTGTCTACACAATACATATTTCGACCAAAATACAATATTGGTAATTGGTATCCTTGCGTTCAAAAGCAAGTACATTGAAAATAAATAAATTATTATATAACTATATTTACATTCGGCTGAGTGTGGTTTTTTTTTAAATTGAATTTAAGCTCGCGCCTCATCTCACCGTATTATTATTAAATGTCGTTTGAACTGGGTTGTGTTAGAATTTTATTTAACTACTTATCTTACTTAGCATTGTAAATATTTCCAATTTTAAATTTAGAATCTAGTTCTGTTCATGGTGCCTGTATTGTTTTTTTTTTGTATCTTTCAATTAATCGTTTTCGTTCCAACTATATTCCATTTTTAAAATTTTATTTTTATAAAATATTTATTCGTACACTAGATGTATTATTTTCATATTAAGAACGATACTATTACGACTTGACCACAAGATAATTATGAGACATTAATAATTTTTATTTTTGTTGATAGATTCATTTAAATATTGTGTTATTATTATCATTATTGTATGTTTTTAATATGACTTTTTATTTTATTATTTTAATATGATTGAGATGTCACTAATGTTTATTTAACTTGAATTCTTACACGACAAATAAGAAGAAGTGTCGTGGTGGTGTCGTAATCGTAACGTGTAAGTGAACCACCTTGTACAGTGAATTGTAAAAATGCAATGTAAAATTCTGACTTAATTATTTAAACATGCGATGGATGTGTACTGATTCGTAATAAAGAATATTTTAAATATATACCGTTATTTTACTCGATTTAGTCTATCTAAAGTTTTACGACATTCTGACGGCTCCTTGAGCTGGATGCTTAGTGAAGCTAGCCAGGTGCACTGGTCGGTCGGGGGTCGTGGGTTCAGATCCCACACAGGACAAAATTGGTGTGATAAGCACAAGTATTTCTTCTGTGTCTATATTATCAATATATATATATGTATCTCTTGTACGTGTTCCGATTTATATGGCCCGTATATAATCGACAGTACCTACTAAAGCGGGCTAGCGAATTAAGCCTCCATCGCTTACACTTCCAACGTGTATTGATACCCTTGACTGTGTTTATTTAAATCCATGATTGATATTTTAGAGGTGCGCAAGGACGTAGACAGGAGAGTACTGCCCTGCCTACTCTTTCGGGGAACACACGCTTGAAGTTGTGTTGGATGGAGGAATGTTTAAGGTTTCTTCAGGGAAAATGGGAATATTGGATGTGCTTAAGTACACTCCCTTTCTATGGAGTTGGTGGTGATCCTGTTGCCATACACCAAGGGCGGATTCAGGGGGGCACTGGGCTTGGTCCACGTCCATAAAAACAAGACGTAAAATAAAAATTGATTTTGTTATTTGAATAGATGTAGGTATTTTTAAGTTTCGGATAAAGTTTAGTTTATTTTAGTTTCTCTGAAGGATAGGATTAGAAATGAAACTATCCGACAGAGAAATAAAGTCACCGTTATAAAGTCACCGTGGCTTAATAGTGGTTTTAATGATAATGAGCTGTTTGACAACCGCTACGTGGTATTTCGTCGTGATCGAGACTATAGTAGCACCAACCAGAGCTTAGGAGGTGGTGTTCTTATAGCAGTGAGACGTCACTTAGTAGTTAAGGAGCGAAGTGACTGGCATTCATCTGCTGAGGACATCTGGCTCACTCTTTCGGTTAGAAGTGGGAACTCTAATAAGTGCTTTAAATTGAATATCTGCGTTGTCTATATCTGCAATCAAAATTTAGGTAATACTTTATTGGCTCAGTTGCAAAATTTTTATACCAAGTTAAGTGATATTATGTTGAATAACTTAACAGAGTACTTTTTAATTATAGGTGATTTTAATTTACCAAATCTATCTTGGCTACCAGCAGACGATGGTCATTCCTTTTATGCAACGAATATTCAAGGCATATATCAGGCTGACCTATTTGATATATTGAATACATGCTCGTTACATCAATATAACAATCAGCTGAATTGTAACAATAAAATTTTAGACTTGGTTCTTTGTAATAGTCATATTGATGTTAAACAATGTCCGGACCCCTTGGTTCCCGAAGACCCCCACCACGTAGCTTTATGCATTTCGGTTAACTTTGTTCAGCAACCTCACTTAGCAATTCTCCCAAGAACACAGTACTTGTTTCATCTTGCAGACTATTCTGCAATCTGTAATAAACTTGACAGTACAGACTGGGTATTTCATCTTAAGAGTGGCACTATCGAGGAAGCTATTTCATTCTTTTATGATACATTACAAAAGTTACGGGATGCACATGTTCCTTTTAAAACTGTACGCAAATTTCTATGTTATCCTCCGTGGTATAAAAGCCCGCTAATAAAAATGTTAAAAGAAAAATTTAAATACCACTCTAAATATAAAAAATACGGTAACCTCGCTGATCTCGAATCGTTTACTTTATTGCGTGACCGAGCTAAAATTCTCGAAAACACTATGTATAGTGAATATCTAAAACTTATAGAAAATAATATTAATACTTCACCGAAAACTTTCTGGAATTATGTAAAAAGTAAGAAGGGATCGAACTCATATCCAGCAAATATGAAATATGACGGAAATTCATCGGCAAAAGGTGAAATCATTTGTGAAATGTTTAACCAATTTTTCAATCATAATTTTCTTCATACAAAAGGATTAAATACACTTGAAATCGATGATATTCTTGATAGTGACTCTTCTGTTAACCTATGTACTGTGGATATTCAACAGGCAGAGATTTCGAAATTACTCAAATCTCTGGACCTTCATAAGTCGGCTGGACCAGATGGTATACCGGCCACTTTTATCACTCGTTGTGCCGACTCGCTTGCTTTACCTTTGAGCATTCTGTTTCGCCGTTCTATCAAAGAAGGTGTTGTCCCTCACATCTGGAAAAGTGCGTTTATTACCCCAATACATAAAAAGGGGCCCAAAGATGAAGTACATAATTACCGTCCTATTTCCAAATTGTGCTTATTTGCAAAGGTACTGGAGAGAGTTATATACAATCAGGTGTATTCAAGCCTTCGTAATACATTTACAGAATCTCAACATGGGTTTCTCAGAAACAGGTCAACTGTCTCAAATCTTATAGTCAGTTCTGACTTTATAAGTAAATTTATGTCTAAGCCTGCCCAAGTAGATGTAGTATATACAGATTATACTAAGGCTTTTGATAGAATTGACCACATTATATTGTTACGTAAACTTTTTTCAATGGGTATCAGAGGTGATTTGTTCAGGTGGTTTACATCTTATGTTGAAAACCGGAGTCAAATGGTCGTGCTTAATGGACACAGATCGTCAGCAATACAAATACCGTCAGGTGTACCCCAGGGATCCTTATTAGGTCCCTTGTTATTTGCAATTTTCATAGACGATATTGACATGTGCTTTAAGAATTCTAAGGTAATTCTTTATGCTGATGACATGAAAATTCTTTGCCCTATCTCTGACGTAGCGACATGCCACATGCTTCAAAAGGATCTTCATAACTTGGAAATTTACTGTATATCTAATAAACTTGAGCTAAACATATCTAAATGCTTTATTTGCTCATATACACGTCAACCTAACCCTATAATATACAATTATAAACTTAATGATACGATTATTACTAGAGTTAACACAATAAGAGACTTGGGTGTTACATTTGACTCTAAATTACTCTTTGACGTTCACATAGACGAAATGATAGCTAAAGCAAATAGGGCACTTGGATTTATACTTAGATATTCGGCAGATTTCAAAAATATCAAAACCTTTAAAATACTTTACTGTGCCTTTGTTCGCAGCCACTTGGAATATGCTTCACAGATTTGGTACCTCAGTATAATATGTATTTATATTGACAGAATAGAGCGCATTCAAAAACGTTTTCTCCGTTTCATCCAATTTAAAGCAAAAAAAACATACTCTAATTCTGTGGACTGTGGATTCGATTACCAGCCGCGTCAAAATTTTTGGGCGATATTGAACAAGAGTATTTGTTCTATACCCAGTAATAAAATTATGTATCAACATCATTATGCATTTAAATATTTATTTCAGATAGTCACAGCACGGATTATGTCTATTTAGGTATCAGAAGGCGGAGCGTGACTTGTCTTAAGATATTGTTATTTTAAGAAATAGTTCCTACGTCTGCCTAATTGGTTGAGTGATTTAGCAGGCGCGATTACTGGTAGAGAGGTCCTGGTTTCAAATCCCGGGTCGGGTGCTATTAGGTTTTTCTAACTTAGAATTTCTAGATAAAATTTCTGGTAGTCACCCTGAGTCTGGATTTGTACCCTGTGTACGGAATTAGGCTCACTCCCAATTCCATTACGAGACGTAAACGTAACTGGTGAAACGTGGGAGTGTATTTCTCTCCTTTGCCTACCTACTCCGGGATTACAGACGTGACGTAAGGTTTTCTAAATGTAAAATGCATTGAAAGTGAATAGCTACGGACCAACAGCTTCGTCCTTGTATAACGCAGACACCGGATATGTGCGTAAGATGAGGTAGAACTGTATCATGTATCTGAACGGGTGCCTTTTGATTTCTTATATCAGTGAAATACATAATTTCATTATAGTCATTATTTTTACTATAAACATCTTAACAGTGTATTTTATGACGGGCAATTGGGTTGTATTGTATGTAGTGGGCAGGTAAAGAATGATTTGAGGAAACGCCAGTTCGGGAACGGGAAGGTAACTCAATTGAGGGGTAGAAAGGAGAGACAGGCAATATGTACGCGGGGTGACTACGGGGGTGACTTGAGCATTATAGTCACGAATACACATCTCCATTAAATATTACGTAGTATGTTTGCTTACTATTACCTGTAGTTATATATTAATATTTTAACATGTTTGTAATATAAATTTTCGATTCTGTACTTAAGTCAAAAGTTACGTGTATGTACAGTGGAGGCTAGAATATGATAGTGCTGAGATTGGGTGAAGCATTGAATTTGGTATTCCAAACATTATTTGCTTCTGAAGTTAGACTTGCTTGACGTTAGTGTGAGTAGTTCATGAATACTTACTAAGATATGTTAATGTAGATAAAGCAGCCCAGGGTAAATACTACCATGTGATGTGCGTTCGTCGATGAATTGTTTTGTATTAAACTATTACCGCCGAAATAAGACTTCTAATGTGGCACATATAATAAGTAATCAGTTTTAAATAACACGTTTGCATTGGACTGAATTGGAACAGTCTAGAATGAATCATGTGTAGATTGTAGCACATTTATTTTTATGCTGCGTTCAGATATTACTTATAACTACATATCTACGTGTCAATAGCGAATAAAGTAATGTTTAAGTGTATTTATTTATAGTTGGTATCTGAAATGTATATGGTATCTGCCTCGATCTAAATGCATTCCAATCATTGGGTCAGTTTGGAATATTGTCGCATGGCTATGACTCATGAGTGTCGCTTGGCGCCGATGGGTCGTGCGACTCGCTAGCTTCGTACGAATCAACGGATATTATGCAACGTAAGTATGAAAGATTTATTTTGTTGGTTCACTTTTTATTTATCAGTGCATACCTTGGCTCGAATCGATGTACTTCATTATTTCCAGTAGCATAGCATGACTCATGCGGGTCGCGGGAACACCGACGTACCTCCCGCTCTACGCGGCTATGTAGGTAACTATTTTCTATGCAAATTATTTGTACAACGAGCATGGTGTAGGTACGTGTAAATTAGTCACGTGCTAGGAACGAAATATTAAAAATACATACTTAATTAAATTTAAATTCGTTTAACATCATAATCATCTTCATCGACAGTGTTAGAAATCGTCATACCACTTCGTAGACACCTGTCTTCTCTTCAAATATGTGTTAGGTGATGGTCTGCCACGTTAGTCAAGTGCGGGTTGGCGAACCTCGTATGCTTCAGAGAACATTGTCCAGATCGTTAAGGTGTGCAGATTTCATCCCTATACCTTTAGGATATATGTAATGTTTAAAACGCCTATGATTATACAAAGCAAGACGAAGCTACTCGTAGAACTGCCGAGTGGTGAGTCGGAATTTTGAATAACTAGCCTATCGATACAGTCATTAATATGTAGTTTCTCATAAAATTTGTCAGTAAACAAGCAATGCCAAATTAGGTATACAAGCTCTTGTACTATTTATTAACACTTTATTAGAAATAATGTTGTATGTAAACGATACACGCGATACATAATAAATATATGTAAATATCATAATTAATTAACCTTTAATTTCACACCACTTGCAAACTTTCATCACGCACCCAGGGTTGATATGCAGTAAAATTTCATTAATCATTAAATTATTCACCCTTTATTACACTTTAATTATAAGGTTTCATAATACAGACTAAATAAACATAAATAAAAAACGATATTAAAAAAGTATATTGCTTAATTAATGATGAAGTCACTTGTATAAGATTGGATTATGTTATTATTAAAGACATTCTGATTTTTTTTCATCCAACAGAGTCAGATTTGTAGGTCGCCTGGACTTAAACTAGACATGAGTCTCGAAGTGAAGCTTTCTTATTTAAATACAACAGTTGCGTTTAGTTAGTTTGAAGTTGTATCGAGTGACTCATTCGCGACGAGAGGCGCCGATGTGTCGCGTGTAACGTCCGTCCCGATGAATGTTTACAACGACGATATAAAATACTGAAAAAACCAATTAAACGGTTCTCGACCTTTCGTTTTGTATTTACATTCAATTCGTATTTAATTTACATTACTAGTAGGTACATAGTGAAGACATGCATACACTGTACACATATAATTATAAAATCGCTAAGATTTACTAAGCAACTTTTTCTATGTTATATTGTTATGTAACGTCCAAAATTCCAATGACATTGTCATGGACTTTATACGGTTTGTGGTAAACGCTCAATAGCAAAGTACTCAATAGTAATGTGTATAAATACACACATGTGTATAATTTATAGATGTATTAATGAAGCACGCGTGAGCTGTGCGTGTGCGCGCGGACACGTGCTCGCGCGTGTCCGCACGTGTCTGTCGTCGTCGGTCTGCCGCCGCCGTGAACTTTGTTCTTCGCACAGACAGGAACGTGAACATTTAGGCACGATGGTTTTGCTGATTGTGTTATACTTAAACACTTTAGTTGCTGGGTGTACATTGTGTATACTGTTATTGACGATGTTTGAGTGTTGACGGAGGCGAATGTGTGTCAATCATACCACATTACGTGCTGTTAGAACTGTATATTAGACTTGGGAAATTCTGTTTTACAGCTTTTACCATGGCTTGACTGTGGTAATTTCTTGTTAGGTGAATAGAAGTGGTTTTCTGCACGCCCATAGCTCACGCTAGTGTTACCTTATTCAGATATTTATTGCTAATAAAATCTGCAAAATAGTTTTTCTACACCATTTGCGGTTCCTTTTTGATTATACTATTGATAATAACATACCTTCATATACATTTTTATCTTTTCACAATTAATTGAATCAATATGGCTATGTATATACATAAGCGTGCAAACCGATTAATCAAGCCCGCTGTAAAAAAATATTTTTAAATTATTTCTATTAAATTATATCTATTAATAATTAGCATTATTCATAATATTTTGTTACACTTCCTACCTGAATAACGCAATGTGCCATTGTAAGTATTCTTAAATGTATTGTGAAAGAATATTTTCACACCGCTGACAAAGTACCATGAAAATTATGGATAAAAAATAATTAAATAGCATTCCTTTTAATTTATACATATGAATGACAAATACATAAATGTATTCTAATAGATTAACTCTACATAAGAGGCTTAACAGTCTTGTGTTGCATCGAAATAGTCTCACTCACTGCGGATTCATTCTAGATCCTGTTCTTTGGGTAACTGCGTTTGCAGCGTTGCGGTGGGGACGGAGCTTTATTTAATCATATTTTTTTTATTATGTTAACGGCAATACGCTTAAATTTGCTGGCGGTCCAGTTTGAGCGTTGTGTTAGGGAGACACAATACCAAGAGTTTCGATTTAACCCGATGGGCATTCATACCTTGAATTTAAGTAAAAACTTACTCGCAATAATGTATTTAAGAGCAACAGTGACCATTTAGCATTGATCCCGTTGTGTTTCAGTATTAAATACAATTTCTAAGTGCTTCAATACCCTTGCCAACGTTCACATTTTAGTAACTCGTTTTAAGGCTGAGAACCATTTTACTTCAAAGACCTAAGTTAGACATCTAAGTGTATGGTGATGCGTATGCGCCTTGACGAATTCTGCTCGTGCGGTTAAGTGAGGGCTGGGGTGGGGTGGTGCATTACGACCCCGTAAATCTCTCGTCCTACCACCAAGGATTAGCGATGAGTGATAATTGATATTTTTATAAAATTTATAGTATGTATATAAAAATCTTGAGTTTTATTTATGTCTAAACTCATACATCATCTTGTATACATATGTGTAGTTTCACCCGTATTGATTTCTTTATTTTTATAATACAACGTTTCGCACTAACGATTTTGGCGCCACCGGGAGCTTTAATACCTAAAAGTGTTTTAATAATGTAATGTAGTTGGATGAATTATTATAAATTTTCTTAATGATGAAACGTGGGAATGTTCTACACTCCTCTGCCTACCTCTTCGGGGATTACAGGCGTGAAGTTACTTTTTTTAATGATGATGTGATGATAT
>DWDW01001282.1:0-11961 GCA_018245635.1 Mimoniades versicolor eupheme
GCAACATTTTTATTTCTACCATTGCAATTCATTGTATGTCTAATGGTTTAATGGTTTTTAAATCAATCGCCCCACGTCGTCCTGCGAGGACATTTATATCTAACAGCGAAATGATAAAAAGGTTGGTGACGAAATTTTGTCAGCACTCTCGCTGGCATAGTACAAGAGACAAAATGGTCTAGATTCGGATCAAACTAGTATAATTATGTACCTACATTATGTTAAGACCTTGGTAATTTATTTACCATCGTAGATTTCATTATATTATATGTATACTCGCACATAATTATTATTACAATCTTCTTCGTCGAGTCGATAACTGATCGTGAGTGATCAGCCATCGTAGTGAAAGGATTGGTCGCAATGTCTAGGGTGCGCCGGGCAGTGTATGTTTTTTAATTAGACATAGTCGCCACTCGGGAAGGCTCCATTCATGCACCCCATTTACAAAAGATTCATAAATTAATCCATAGCTTCAATATAAATAACTGAAAATGGTTATTCGTAAACTGTTGTCAGTACAGTATGTACGTAATTGTTTTTAAAATCAGTGCAGCTCCACACGAAGTGGATCAATTTCAATGGAATCAATCGCTTAATTATAATTGAATTATATAGCAACATTGTTGACTATAAATCTGCTGATTGTATCATTACGATATGATACACACGTTCGAATAGTTGATTTGTGTACATATTTTTTTTAACATTTTTCTATATTGTCACGAGTCCTATACAAGTTATACAGAGATTACCAGACGCTAAATATCTCTATCCTCACATACCTGAACCGTCAGGTAGAAGCTTGATTATTTCACATTCAGTATATAAAGAAAACATAAATAAAAGTTACTTAATGTCGTCTGTCCGTGGTAAGAATTTATGCGTGACTGTATCGACACCAACGCGGCGTCGAGTGAAAGATTATCTGAAATGACTCTAGAGTTTTTAACCATACCATACCATATGTAGTCTATGAGGTCTCTTAGAGCTCTGGACGTAAAAAAATAGCAAAATGGAGAAAATATTGTTTAGTTTTGTAACCAGTCCAAATAGAGGCAATTTAAAATAATGCTTGTCTCTTTGGTCGTGGTGGTTGCAAGTGCGACTGACGATCGGGAAGTCCTGGGTTCGGTTCCCGCGTCGAGCACTATTAAATTTTTCTAAATTACATTTTCTAGTAGTGGCTCGGAGTCTAATTATCTGGCCGGTGTACGGCAATAAGCTCACCAACTATTCCACAGTGGGGACGTAAACGTAACTGGTGAAACGTAAGAGTGTTCTACATTTTTCTGCCTACCTATTCGGGAATTATAGGCACGATTTTACGTTTAAAACAATGTCCCCGTAAATTATAAACTTTGACGTTTTCGAAAAAAAGTACTGTTTCAAGATAACAAATATACTAAAGTATTTAACAAGCTTGAATGTTTGGATAGACCATCCTAGTTTGTGCCGTGTCGCTAAATTAAACTATCTCAAACAAGATTAGTTCTTCTTGGAAATTGCACATATATAACTTACCCGTAATATATATCTTGGCACAGAGCTAAGTGCTATTTCTTGCTAAGTGCTGCAAGAACTTGTTAATAAATGTTTACTGTTTCCAGATAAGCTTTTGTGCACTTAACGTTCACTTACATAGACAAATTATAAAAATGTTAAACTTGCATTAGTGACGGTATGTATAGGTACCTACTTGTATTATGGTTTTAATACGGCATTAGCCGCGAACGCTTATGACGTAGAACATTAAATACTGAATAGTGACTGAGTCGGGGTTTGTGGATTCGATTTTCGCTTAGTATAAAATTTAAGAAAGTAGGTATAAATATTTGTTGTACGTCCTTGTGTAAGAAGAAACTTATTTATTTATGTATGTACATATTTGGCTATCTGTATATAGTTTATCAGCCGTCTGATTACTGTAAGATATTTATTTATTATAAATATAGAGTATCAACATAGCAGAGGACTCCAAAACGCTGATGGACGGACCTTCGTAGCGCCTATTTACGTTACAGAGCAATGTGGTTTTGCGTCACAAAACCGTTGCGATAAAAATTAAATGACCACGTTTATATCTGACACAACGGTTTATCGGCCCGTGTATAATGGCTGCACCTATTTCTGTTGGAATATAAACGTTCTGTTGGGATTTTAAGGATATCTTTTGATATTTTTTCACGGGTCCGTCGTCGGTTTTGCAGATTGATTACCAAGTCGAGAGTAGTGCGTTCGATTAGCATCCAAAAGAAACATGTGTAATGAACGCGAATTCGTTGTGTTCTGAATTTAAAATTATGTGTGTATATTACTATGTATTCAGATTTTATTTATATGTGATCCTCAGCTGTCCGGTTGTTATTGGACAAGCTCTCCTTTTGGGCCCACATAGCCATGTGTCAATTGTTCTTGACACTATCGTCATTATTTTCATTTAAATAGAATTTATGTTAATACCAAACATACGTGCTATAGGCTCACTCCTAAGTCCATGGTGTGGCGTAAACGTAACTGGTGAAACGTGCGAGTGTACTACATACACTTTTCTGCCTAACTCATCGGGAAATACAGGCGTGATGTTACGTTTATTAAAACACTTAAAACAGTACTGATGGAATTGTTACGTAATAAAATTATTATAACTTGTAGAGGGCAAACGGGAATATACAGAGTGAATTGTTTAATTACGTCGTAAGAGTTGATGACGACAATTATTATTCGTTTTGGCTTTGGTTTGAAATGAAGAGAACGATGAATGTAGAAGAAACGCGGCGGATGTGCAAAAATAGGAATACTTGGCACACAGTGCTCCCTGCCTACCCCGAAAGGAAGCTGGCGTGAAGATATGTATGTATGTCCTTTCTAAAATAACGCGATATACACACCAGGCCGCCGTGTAATATGACAGAGAATAACCAACAACTTGATTCAACTAAGCTCTCCAGAGCGCTATTGTTGCGGAGTGCCCTTCGCTAAGAAGCTGTTACTAGATCACACTTCAAGTGGAGCGGATACACACACGCACACAAATATCCATATGGGTATGTACATATGTGTGAGTAGGTTGCAGTTTTAATCAGTTTTGTTCTATGTTATTTAGTGTTGAAAATATTATTGTGGCCGAGTGCTTGGTTTTGTCGTCCCTTCGATATTATTGTGGTATGTACTCGTAGATACTATTTATTCTACCTATAATCAATTATTGTTATTTGGCGATTAAGAAAACTACGCCCACACATGAAAATTGTAGCCATATGTCACTGTTGTGTTTAGAAATATTGTACACAAAATTAAGTCTCGTACACCTAAGCTATTTCATTAAATTGATAGAACTATGTATGTATTTGTTAATTCGGGGTGTTCAGTGTTCAGTATGCAATGAAGCATATCGTATTGTTAAAATGCAAGATTTTTTTCCAATAAAATCTTTATGTAATACAAATGAACGTAACGTCACGCATGTAATCCTCGAAGGGGAAGGTAGAACGGGTGTAGTAAATTCCCCGTGTCACTAGTAACGATAACGACTCACTATGGAATTAATGGTGAGCTTATTGATTATTATTATGATTTTGTTTGTCGTTCCACTGTTGGATCATAAGACTATTCTCAGAATGAGCGGGTTAAGGCCATAGTCTGCCATGCTGACTTAGAGAACATTTTTTTTTGAGAACTAATGAATGTGTGCGTTTCCACACGATGTTTTTCCATCACCGCTATAGCGAGTGATATTTAAAATTAAAACGCGCATTTTTAAGAGGTGCGCGCTAGGAATTGAACCCGGTCTCCCGAAGTGAAAGGTCGAATTTCAAACCACTTGGCTATCATTCCGTTACCACTACTAGGAAATCTAAGTTATACAAATCCAATAGTTACCGACCCGCCATTTAAAACCAGGACCACTCGATCGACAGCCGCGCTTGTAACCAACACGAACAACGAGGCGGTCTAAGTTTTTTTTATGTACTGAAGCATTAACACAAAACTATATTTCTATGCGTACATATGTTTACCCGTTTATAAAATGAGCTTCCTACAAGTCAGCCTTACCTATATACATATGTAGCTACATAATACATATTATGTGTATCGTTAGTTTATGAAAACTGTAACAACGAATGATTTATAGTCGGCGGTCGCGCCCGTGTGACTAATAAGCGTGAATCATCGTTATCAACTCCATTGCCGTTCCAGTGGCGGTCACGATTCTCATGAGAATGGGAACTGTCAAGGTCACCATTTACATGTATGGGCAGCAGAGTGCGCGAGGCTGTGCTTTGCGATCCCCTACCCGCATGCCGAGCGTGGGGATTACAGGGATAACCCCTCAGGGGAGGCCTATGTCCAGCTGTGGTGTTAGACTGATGATGTTGTCGATGTACCCCGCTGGCCAAGTGCTGGTTGGCAGTTTCCACACGTGTAAGTGACCATTAGGTACAACCCTAACGTGAATCGGTATCTCTCCGATGGCCGTTACGGCGAGTTATGTTGAAAGTTTAAAACGTAGATAATTTTGAATGATAGATCTGCGCGCCACGAATCCGAACCCGAACACACTCGGATGGGAGAGCGGATTTCTGAATCGTTATGCTGTCATTGATTAATATTCAAATATTAAGTTATTAAATTAAGTTTAATTTCGTTTGTTGTTTTAGCCACCTAAATTCTAGCACACCTCGTATGTGTTTTCGAAAGCGTGGTTTATTCATTTGCTAAACTCGTGTGTACCCACCTTTCGTAGACATCTACGAAATTATTAATTCGTGATGTTTTGAACTTTAGCTCCACATTTTTGAACTTTAGCTCCACATGCGTCGGTCGAATGTTATATGTGCCAGTGGGTTCGATGCGAATTTAGTTCATATGCAATAGTGTTAATAAAGCCTGTTTTTGCACCGATAGAGTTATAAAGAAATATATTGTACATTTGAAATAGGTTTGATTTACAGTTTAATGATATTTTAAAATCCCAATGTTCATGTAACTTATTCACCATATAAAAGTTGTACTTTATATCACGCCTATATTTCCCCGAAGAGGTAGGCAGCGGAATGCAGTACTCCCACGTATGACCAATTGTATCATACAGTATTATTATTCAAATTATAGTTGTCTTTATCGTCATCCCCGTTTAGCAGCACAGACTTGTGGTGTCATAAAAAACGTAAGTTTTTTTATAACCTATATATGATCACATTTTTATATAATTAATGTAAACACTTTTATATTAGTGTATAATTGTTCATGTTTACATTGCTTAGCTTTCGATCTCATGGGTGTCGCAATGCGCGAACTCACCGCTGCCAATTGCCGGCTGTACGTACGATCCGCTTGCGTATCGGATAGGAGACGTCATAATCATATGATACCCGTAGGTGCGGCGCATTGCGCCCACCTGTCGCCGCGCGTGCGTCCCGGCTGACGTCACCGACGAGCGCGCCCGACCGCCGCCGACCGGCGCCGACGCCCGCCGACCACCCGCCAGCTAAACCCGCGAGCCTCCGATTGATCCGTACGAGACACCGCCAAGCGTTAATCAAATGAGCCGATACTTCTCACGAACGCATCAAACATCACACTACCCACCCGCAAACTAGTCCGAGAAAAAGTGACCTATCTGTTCTCACATGGGTATATCTCATTTCAACCTACATAAACGCTGGAGAATTAAATAAACTTGAAAAAAAAATACGCATGGGGGAGCGATCTCGTGGCGCGGCTCCTTATCTAGTTCTTAATCCAAGATAAATATTACATCAATCGGGGTTCGGGGGTGGGGAGACGAGGGCGCACGCAGGCGCGGCGGCCGGCGGCCCAGTCCCGCTCCGGCCGCGTTGCCAGCCGCACCTCGCTAGCGGCTGCCCGACCCGGCGGCGACTCGCCCGCTACTCGTACGACACCCGTAACCAGCCCTCGCATCGCGCCGACGGGCCGACGCGTCGCGCTCCCGCCCGCTCAGTGCTAATCATCGGTGCCGACATACCGACCGACCGATCGCTCTTACCCACGTGCCCGTCCCGTTGCGTAAGTCGCGAGTCGAAACTACTCCAAAAAAAATATTACGCACCCATCTCCTTTGACACGCCTGGAAGACAAATACACTACTTTACTTCCATATCGATCAATTTATTTACCATTGCGGTGTGCCAATTGTGCGTGAAACCGCAGGGCTGCTCGTAAATTGTTTATTTATTATATTATGTTGAGTCTAATGTTGTTGAGTTTTCTTTCTAATGTGGTAATCTGACTGTGCGCGCGGTCTTTAACCCTATGGCACGCAAGTGTTGGTTGACCTTATAAAACGCGCGCCGGGCAATCACTTGCGGACGGCTTGTTTGTTTGTGATTCTGGGGTATTGTCTATTATGATGACTTGTAGACGTCTCTGAATTCGCCATAAATTACAGGCAATGTCGGCAGATACAATTACATAAAATCTAATTTAAAGTAACGCATACAATTGTAAAAATTACAAATTTTACGTCAAGTGGCATTCATTGTATTTGAAATATATGGTGAAGCGACCTAATTCCAGTATTTCTTCACATAGACACAATATGTGAAAAGATTAATGAAAATGATTGTAGAGGGCATTCGACCTTTTTCTATTAAAACTAATGTACAATTATAATTAACATTACTTACGTTATTATTGGGCTCTTTGAACCGTTCTAACTTTTACTTAATTTTGGTATATTTATATTCCGGACAGCTACTTAACTTTTTTAATCGCCTCTAATGACTTCTTACCCTAATTAATGGCTCTTGACGCTCGAAGAATTAGAATTTTTTTCTTTTTCAGAAAAATCGAATAATCACTCGCGACCGACGCTAAAAGGCATTCTTACAGAACCGGTAAAATTAATTACTTTACGTCAACTTTTATAAACATCGCGTTAAAATAATTAATTACGCTGGAATTCGTAACTACCGCTAAATGTTTTTGATCGAATCCAACGGTTTTTTATTTTGCAGTATTAAATGTTCTAATAATCTAGTTTCAATTAATGCAAAATAAGTGCAATTGCATATACTTTTTCGACGCTCTAATTTGAGCTCAATAATATTTAACGTTTTTACACAAAATACGTTACTTTCCAACTTACCCATGGTAGGATATCGTGATATATGTATATTTTGTTAGCTTGAAATCAAATTATTCAGTTTTAAACTTCAGTACGTTATTTATATTTCATTAAGGGCACTCTATTTATAGTTAATGAAATTAAATTTTTAAATTAAAATACAATTGTAAAGTTGTAGCATCGACATCTGAAACAAATCATATTATTGTGAATAAAATAACAAAAGAACAGAGATCTCAGACTTCTTCCATTACAAGATCGCCATAGCAATTTTTGTAATGAAAAAAAAATGTATTAATTCATGTTATTCTTAATTCTTGAGTAGAATACCTTGTATTGAAATCGTCTAGATGGTAAAAATGATGTGTATTATAAATACCTTATATAAAATCCAAGGTACAGGCACTGTTACAATGTAGTCTTATTAGTATATTATAGAAAAATTTCATTTTGTCCTCACAAGACTCATTTTCATTTCTCAGTATTTAAATCCGAATTTGATTTACTCAAATCAAATATAAATGCCTATAATTTGGGTACGCGTATAAAATGCGTATTATGAATTCTATTTATTTAATCTAATCTTGACGCTTGTTTTCCAAATTGAATAACTCTGTCATATTTAATTATGCTACAAATTAGGTATTGTCGAGAGAAGCGTGTTTACGCTTGCGAACAGCCTGTTATAAATGAAATACGTTTTTAATTAAAATGTGGATATGTATTCAAATGAATTGTTTTCAGTGTACCTACACAAATATCCAATTTATATTTGAACATACATACATATATTCATTTTGAAAGCGAGGAGATATCAATCCTAGTGTAGTCCTTTTAAATATTTCCAATGACATAGCAATTGACAAAACATGAATTGTTTAAAAAAAAAACAAAATAATTGTTTAAGTTTTGTTAATTTCCTTACACTTTCAATTGTTTAAATATAGCAGTTTTAATTGTATTATGAAATGTGCATTTCTTTTCATACATTCATGTACATAATATTTCAAATATACATATGTATTAGAGATTACTCGAGCTCGATCACTGAGAGCGAAACGATTGTTACCCGCCAGTTGCTAATTAAAGTTTTTCTTTGGCCCAAAACAAGGATGGAATGGCGGATTTGCGGCAGTAATGTTTGTTCCCTAGAATCTAATAGGTTGCCCTTTTCCACCTCTGTATTTGTTAAATTTCACATTTTTATATCGCCTTGTGAGAACTGCTAATACTAACTAATATTAAATTGATGCATCGCAGTAAGTCATCGACCATTTTTTTTATATTTTTAACCGTTACTTTATAAAATGTATTAATCGGTGCAAGAAAATGATCTCTGCAATAACATTTAATCGAACTTTCTGGCAATTATAAAATAATAATAGTTACGTGATAAAATAACATGAACGTCACATCACGGCTGTAATCACCGAAGAGGTAGGCAGAGTAGTATAGTACGCTCCAACGCTTCATCAGTACCGTTTAATTTCCAGAATTGAATAGGTGGCGAGGTGAGATTATTGCCATACATCGGGCACAAAACCAGACACCTAGGCACTACATTAAAAAAATGCGTTTGAAATTGGACATCATAAATTTAAATACAACATTCTTTTGATACCGTATTTATTACAACAATTAAACTCAAGTGACTTACAACAAAGGGAGCCTAAGGAGCGCGGCACACACTCCAATTTCCCGTCTACAAAAAAGTTTTTCACAAAAATGTAGACAAATTTTCTTCGTTTCTAATATTTCTTATAACTCATTACAAGCCAGTTTAGCTCGTGGTATTTCCAGTACTGTTTACCGACCACCTTTCCACTCGGAAGTGAATGGGCGAAAGCTTTTGCCAATATGTACCTTTGTCACGGAACCTAGTCCCATTGCTGCAGTGTGTTTTCATTCGAAACTTGAAAGTTTTATCGACCGTTTTACTGAATGCGGAAATTTTTTGATGTGACTTTTCATAACTTCCATCATATTGTTGTCTTATAATTTTATGATACGTTTATGGAAAATAAACTTTTATTATTTAGCAGATCAGAAATGTATTTCTGAATTCTATACCATAGTTATATATTCAATGTCGGAAAATCTAATTTAGAATTGTTTAATAACATGAATGAAATGAACAATGAAAAAATATATGTACTTCATGTTTACTTAATTCCGTTGTTTAAATCGTGTTTTTATCAACATACGTACACGTATTCCGATACAAGAACAAATTAAATATTATGCTGTCCAAATTCAGTATCTATATTAACTCCGTTACCTGCACACTGTTGAAAAAATTAATTAAAAAAGTATAATTTGTATTCACGTACTTTCATTACGGCAGTTAACAGTTATTAGTTTTTAGAAAGGTTTAAAAGTTTCGTAGGATTAATTAAATCGCACCAACTTATTACGATGTAGACCCGGGCTTTATGTCTCAGAACACCGCATGGGCGGGGCTCGGTGCGGGCTGAGAAGAGTGCTTACAAGTTAGCATAAAACATAATTCATATGTATTCTTATAACGTAATTAAGTCTATAATATATCCTTGTAATAGACCGTTTGAATGGCGCACGAAGCATACAAATTACCAGCGGTTTTCGAATGAAAAGGTACACCACACCGAATTTTTACAGTAAAAGGGGAATTTCCAAAACAATTTTCTCTTTGATTGTAGAAACGAATAAAGGCGGAGAGCGATTCGGCGCGGCTCACACGGCGCGTTTGCGAATTGAGGCTCGACGTTTTAGTGTGTATTCATTGCGTATCTCAGATGTTATTGTCGAGGAACAAGAAATAACGAATTTGTATTTAAAGCATAAATATAGTTTAAGTTAACGTAGGTATTAATATTTTAAATACGTATTAGGCGTATAAAATTTTAATTATTGCAAGTCTGTTTTAGATATTTACTGTAGCTTTTGATTGCTTAACTCTTATCCATATGTGGTCACAACGCCATTTTCTCCGCACTTTTGGATATGATTTCGAGGATCACTCTATGGCATCGTTTGATATTTACGTAATCGATTAAGCGTTTCACGTGATCAATAACAAGTATCAACTTTCGATGTAATAGTCATCAAATACTGCACCAATTACACGATACTACACCGTCATTTTCATTTAGTTGAAGCTCTGAATCGTTGGAACTCTGATATATTGTGTGTAGAGCTTTTTTTTTTTAATTTCAATATAATGTAACAATTATTTAAGTTGTCAATTCATTCGAAGGTTTAAAGCACGAACAATCTTTTGTAATTTCGATGTCAGAACATTGAGTAAAATATTTGTGTCTAGCGCCCGCTACGCCAACGCGCCCTACAAATACACCCCTTATTCGGACGATGTATGTATTTGTGTTGAAACTTAACATTTATAAACTTAATATTCTGTCTCTTTACAGTAGGGTTTTCTGTCTCTTTACACCGGGCTTTGTGTTCGGCGCCTGTTCCTTGTGGTCGGGTAAAGTTCCCGTCTGATGTACAAAACGACAGAATTATAAGTTTTATCGTGGCATTAGACTCCTACTTGTGGAGAACCTACCTTCCCGCATCTCTCTTCTACCGGATGTTGGCAAAGGAATATTTCTGTTCGAAGTATGCTCCATAAATTTATGATCTTTCCCCTAAACGTATTAACGAAAAGTTGAAATATTTTAACAAGAAAATTAAATAATGGTTGTACTTTGTTCGAAGTATTATAAATTTTATGCTTTGTTTAAGGTCTGTTCTGATACATGGTATCCACATACAAATCAACACGCCAGGTCCCTTACGGGGTAGGCTGAATGCACCGTGTGCCATATACATGTATTTGTATTATACATATATTTCTTTATATGTGACAATATTCACCGCTGAAAGTATTAGAAATATTTAGTACACATTTTACCACTCGTGGCACTTCCCACTTGAATTCATTGAATTATATGTATAATAAATAGCCCGCACCCCACTTCCGGCATAACTGTGAAGGTCAACTGCAGCCAGCAACAGAAATACAAATGTATTTCATTTGGTCGGATAGTGAGTTCATTTTTTAAAACTTCTATATTAAAACATCAGTGCAGAACCGTAGGAACGAGACACTCCGTTAGCGCCTGTAAAAGGATATCAACAGTCATAAAGAGCAGCATTTTCTTCTATTACAAAATGTACCAATAATTTCCATCGCGAGCACACTCGACCCCGATGTGTTTGCGTCTCGTTGTCAAGGTCGCACCACTCGGGAAGTTCTCTCATTTAAATTTGATTGGATGGCGGTCCTCGCTTTCGTTCCCGTTTCATATTTTATTTCCACGCGCCGTTCGTTCCGTGCGGTTGTAGATGCTCGTGTATGTATAAATGATATAAAAACGTACGTCTGTTGTACCTACCCGGTTGCTTTTGTTTATTTATTTAAGGCTTTTATACACACACACACACACATCCTTACGCACGGATATGATAAGAGAAATTTGCGAATTGTATTTACATCGTTTATTGTGGCTGCCTTTTTATAGTTGAAACGTCTACCACCATGACTTTGGATGGTAACTGGTTAATGATAAGCAGATCAAACGCGTACAAATATAATGGTCGTATAAGCTTAAATGAACAAAAATACCATATATAAACTACAGAAACCAAAAAATGGTTACAGTATAACCAAAATTCTGCGTTTTTTTTTAAATGTCCTTTATTTTCAGAATACATGCGATGGAATTTTTTTCTAATTTTTCTCATGATTGATACAGTCAATCCTATTACCCAGTTTCGGCTTGACGTTGAGTTATGGGACAGTCTGTATAAAATCTAATATGTACCACATAATCTAATATGTACCACATAATCTAATATGTACCACATAATCTAATATGTACCACATA
>DWDW01001283.1:0-11960 GCA_018245635.1 Mimoniades versicolor eupheme
GAAAAAATTAGATGATGTTTGAATATACTTACATAATATAAGGAATCACTTTGCTGTATACATATGGCTTTTGAATTTACTTCGTATTTAGTTGCGATAAGGATTTCTTTCCTTGAATAATATTTATACAGGATAAATAATTAATTATTTGTGAATCGAGGCTTTGAAAGCTTTTGGCGTGAAAAGCAAACTCGTTACATTTGGGTATCAGTTTGTGTAATAAGGTTTCTTAATACATATAATATTTTTTATTAAAATTAGTGGATGGCCCACAAATAAGGAGATTCTTGGGATTAAAAGGGTCTAACCCAAATTATTTTCTTAACAGAGTAACAAGCCCAAGAATTTCGTTCTTAATATAGGAATTTTTAGACATAGTTTCAACATTCATATCTTTCATCGACTTAATAACGAAACCTTGCTGCGTTAGAATGTTCTTTAAATAAAACTAGTACTTAATAAAATTAAACACAACAAATCTTTGTTGGCACATTAATTCTATAATATTAAAAGTTTATGTATATTGAAAATTGTACATATGTATAAGGACAGAAAGATGATTTATAGGAATTTAGAAAACTATATTGCCATTGGTTTAACTAGTGTTATTGATTAAAATATTTACTTTATTAATGTAAATATATACATATCTTATAATTTTGATTTGTTTGTAAACCGTAAAAAAAGTAAATTTCTTTACAATATTGCCAATAGAACAACGGCTTTATGAACTCTCCCCCAACGTTACCGCATTGCACTTCACTTTCAAACTTTGTGCAGCTTATTCGCAAACGTAGTACACTTGTTTTTGTAACAAAGTTTTTGTAACAAATGTCACACAATTCGTCTTTTTCGAGATTAGGGCCATTTCACATAATATGGATAGTAGATATTACATGCAAGTGTCTTAGTTCCGTGTCCACGAGCTCTGCGTAAGCGAAGGAATCTTTAAGGTGTCAAGAAATATGCATAAATATGAATAGCCCTGAATAATGTTAGCATAAAAATAGTAATTAGGTAATGGTGGAAATTAAGTTATCGACATACTAGCATAATCATCAAAATTTTCAGTAAGGTCATATAGGGTTGTGCGTGAAATGAATCATCGTATTACTTACTACCTTAGCTCGTCATAATCGCCTTGAAAAGAACATTTTAATTTAAAAATCTACATATCATTCAACCAGCTTGACACTATGTATTAATGGTATCTATAATAAGCGTTTTTTCATAAATCCGTTACCTAGTACGTAATACGTCCCTTTCTCATAAAACAGCACTTCCGAAATTATCCAATCATATCGAAAGGAGTTCAAATATAAGGCGTCCATAAATTCCAATCGGTACAAAATCGTATCCATATAACACGCATCCTTGTTGTCGTACAAAATTGTACAAATTCGTACGGAACCGTGTCTATAACAAGGATTTGAAAAAAGAAGGGGATGCAATACAAAGGAAAAAGTTGTGCACGTAACTGAATTGCTTAACATGAGGAAATCTGCTTTGAAAATCGAACGAAAACTTTCACCGCAACCTTACTATAGTCAAAGTTCGAACTGGTTAAAGACGAATCCGATAAATTAAATTCCGCTTTGGGTGCGACAACTTGACAAACCTCGCGACTTGCAACAATTTCGAATGCACTTAGCTGATTGAGGTCCCTGGTGTAAAATTCAGCAACTGCGCTCCCGCTAGCTAATTCCGTAAGAGTCCACGGAGGGTGCATTCGTAATGCCTTTTCAGAGCTAAGACGCCGAAGGTAAGAATACTCCTCGAGTGCGAATCGTCTTTGTGTGAACGAGTTTGAATGTATTTTAAACTACTTACTCTCTTAAATCTGGATATGGTTTTCAAAAGTAGTTTTCCATGTAACATAGAATGTTTTATTCTAATTGGATTTAACTTTATAAACTTGAATGATTGGACTAAATATAGCTTTATATACGTGGATCTAGTATAATGTAAAGGAGTTTTTCATTGTTTGATTTGTCTTGTTAGAGGAATGCAGAACACTCCCACGTTTCACCGGTTACGTTTACGTCCCACTATGGAATAGGTGGTGAGCCTATTGCCATGCATCGGACACATACCCAGACTCCGAATCACTACTAGGAAATCTAAACTAGAATTTTTTCTGCACTCCTCTGCCTACCTCTTCGGGGATAACAGGCGTGAAGTTACGTTTTACGATTTGTCTTGTTTGTTATCTGATACACTCATGATAGTGAGCAAGTCGTATGTTATTTTATCATCATCATTAATGGCCTATCTGAGCCCACCGCTGGACATACGCCTCCCTGAGATTTTAAGTTATACTATCAAATGTCATTCTGATAAAAAACAACACGAGATATAATTTGGTGGTATAAATGCAAACTCTAAATCCATCGGTTTTGTCCTCGTGATTATATGAGTCGTTTTAATTCACGATTAATAACGAATGACTAAATATTTTAAGCTATTACTTAGGTTAGACAGACATTTAGTAACTTAAAGTCATCGTTTCCCGTTAACATACCCTACAATAACTGGCTGGTCTCTTTTAAACACGGAAACTACCGCGTCCAAGATTTCTAAGGGAATGGCAGAGGGAAATCAGGAATCCAACGCTTTTACGCCAAGTGCGCTATAAAACTGACGAGATGTACTGAAATAAAAATAAATAATTGAATTCCAAGGGCCGGATATTGATACTCGCATAAAGGAAATCCACTTCCACTTTATTAGATAACAGGTCTAAGAGTAGCATGTAATTTTATTTGACATTTTATGTTAAGTACAGCTCCCCGTTCGAGAGGAATGTGAGTTATTGAAAGGTTTTTAAGAATTAAGTTGTATTTATGAAGGATGCTACTACCTATAAAATCTTTTAAAATCACTCCGAATAATTTAACAGAAAAATTTAAATTTATAGAAACTATTTAATGTACTAGAAAATTTCAGAGACAATTTATTAATGGGATGCATCTTGAATTCCCCGATCCTGTCTTCCTTTCATGGTCTATTGGCGTATTACACTTCAATTATTAAGAATGGAGAAATGTGTGACAAATTCTTCTATGATTCCTTACTCTCATACTATGTGTTGGAAAGTACTCTAGTGTATATCGTACCCTTTCATCATGTCCCTAACGTTGACGAGCTGAGAATGTCATGATGCATTAAATTCACCATATTTAGTCATTGTAATTCACATATAAAGTGCACATTTATAAAAATAAACAAACATATAGACTATCCTATACATTTAAGGTACTGTTATGTTACTATTATGTACAGCGTGAGGTCACTGAAGAGAGTATGTCCGCTGCTATCTCATGACGATAGACCCTGTACTAGTTAGAAAAATTTCAGACTATCACGAAAAAACATGTCTGATTTAAGAGGGCAGATGTGTATTTATTAATTTTTACTTTAGTGTATTCTTTGTATCATCATAATAATATACCCTGTACATTATTCAGATCAAGTTATCTGCCTGTTGGCGTGAAGTAATGACAAAAACTATGTAAGATCGTCCCGCTAATAGATATTTTTCTGTTTGTTTGACGTCTGTCTGGAAAAACTGTTCTATCTCTTTGCACACTACATTTATAATGTAAATATCTTTGTAAAGATACTTTTATAAGCCAGTATTTGTTTCTAAAGGTCCTAGGTTCAAATCCAGCGCTGGGCACTAGTGGATTTTTCTAAGGTTTTCTAATAGTGACTCGAACTTTGGATATATGACCGGTTATATTAATAGACTCACCACCTATTCTATAGTGGGACGTAAAGCTAACTGGTGAAAGGTGGGAGTTTACTACACTCCTCTGCCTACGTCTACTTACGTTTTTTACGTTGTTAAGAACACACCGTTGGGTCAGTCCGTGCCCACTCGAGAGCGGCGTGTTGAGCCATAAGTGTGTATATTTTCACCTCACAAACTATATTAAGTTTGTATATGTTGCATATTGTAATGAATACTTAGTTTTTTTGTGTGTGATTAAATATACTTACGATGTTTTATTTGTGGCAAATTAATAGCCTGATAGAATTACGATCTGGTTCAATTTAATTGTAATTGAAAAGTGTCTTACGTCCAAAGTGCTAAATTTATTAAAGGACGCGTTAAGCACTATTATTCCACAAAATTTAATAGACATTCAATTGATTTTAAAAGGCTGATCTGCGTGAAAATATATTTTGGCTGTATTATTGCTCAAACTTAAGCCAACAATATTGACATTATTTATTAAAAAGAAAAAAATAAAAACGCAACATCGCTTGTATTAAAATACAAGGAAACTTTATAGTTTATGTATAAAACTTCATAAAGACATACCACATCTAACGACCGGATTTTACGCGAGATGTGTATATACAGTTATGTACCGGTTGAAGTTTCAAAGGGTCGCTTTGAATCAGGTAAAATCCATCGCCACACAGTTATAAGGTTGGAGCTTGAATTTTTCAAACACGGAGTCCGATTTTCAGGTTGGAATTTCACAAACAAAACCCGTCGTAACCACTTCCTGCATAGGATTGGGCCCTTGTGCATCGCTGATTTTCTTGTGTAAAATTTGCTTTCATGCAATGAGACTTTTTAGAGTACTTTAGTAGAAACGATAGTATATTTTGTAGAGATTATTTTGTTCTATATTATTTACAGAAATTGCAACAAATAATGTACTTAGTTTTCTGTTTTTGAAAAGTCAACGATATTATACCTATTTATGTACACATAAACTAAAAGACTGTAGAATATTCCATTTCGAATTAAGTCTCCCGTTTCTGAGAAGCAATATTATTTGTTAATATGAAGGTCTGCAGCAACCGAACACCATTCAATGTTGTTGCTACCTTAAAGGTTAAATTAAAAATGCTTCTGCCTTAATGTGTGCCTTTTCACAGTTGTAAACCTTGGATGTAACGTTTCAAGTGCTCCCGCTTTGCAGCATACATAAGTACTAGGGTGGTACTCGTAGGAACGACTAAGGTAGAGTCCTCGGGACAGAGAGAGAGAGAGAAAGCGAAAGGAAAAAAAAAGTAAATTGAGGGATATCACGTAGGATTACATTCCTATTCAGTTCCTATCACGTCAATTTATAGTCCGTTACTCCGTGATCAATATGACTAATCCATTCAATGTCAACAAAAATACATTCTTAACAAAATCTAAAGATAACATATCCTTGTTAATATTAAATTTAAGAGATAAACAAATGTGCGCCATTCACCGTGATCCTCCTTCCGAGTTACTTAGCTTGTTATAAGTTAGCGTTATTTATCACGAGTTGTTCTTCCAGCTCGGCGAACTTGTGTTGTGAATCACTTCTCGTAGCTTTGGCAAAAATATGTCTCAGATAAATCGTTTGGATTAAGACGGCTCTAGATTTTGTTTCGTCTGTTATCTTGACAGTGTTTTTTCGCTTTCCTGAAGTTTATTTCGAGTACGGTCAACAGTTTGGGAAATGGGCGCAAAGTTTTCAATGTCCTACATATCATAATCTTTAATCAAGGACAGAATCAAATATTTTATTATACAATTATATTTAATTATGTTTCACTGCCTCGTTGGTCGTGTTGGTTGGAATTGAGACTGCCATCCGGAGGTCCTGGGTCCAATTACCGGGTTGGGTACTACCAAATTTTTCTAATTTAGATTTTCTAGTAGTGGCTGGGAGTCTGGATATGTTCCCGGTTTATGGCAATAATAGGCTCACCACATGTTCCATAGTAACTGGTGAAACGTGAGACTGTTCTACATTCCTTTGCCTACCTTTTCGAGGATTACAGGCGTGATGTTACGTTATCTTTAACATTTTTATCATTTCACTTTTGGTCACTAATCTTCTTTCATAATGAGTACGGTAAGGCCCTGGTATGATAGGTTATCAATTGAAAGTTTGTTGACTTCGCGTATCTTAGATAACATTATAAAGTGGTGCTTCCAATATTTTCCTTCACCATTATGGCAAATGACACTCTAATTATTTTATAGAGCAGGTCTTGATTAAGGCCCCAGGTCTTGAAAATGGTAGGTTGATCTATATTACATAATCGATACAAGAACGAATGTTTAAAAAGTAATCAGTTGGTTTCATAGAAATATACTCGTACATATCACTCTTGATTGAACTTCAGACGATACATATTCTTATAGACTTCGAACAATAGTGCTCATATATTTTGAATTTACATACATATATTCGTATATTATGTGTTATTCCGAGCATTATTTTCTTTAGCAGACTATATTTTTCCAATTACACTCCAGTCACTGGCTTCTTGTTTCAAGGGCTCTTCGAGTTCACAAATAAATATATACAATTACATTATGTTTCAATTTGTGTGTACCTGCGTCTCTACTTTCCATTTATTTCATATGTCATGTCTCATATTATAGCAGTATATTATAAGAAAATTATTATAACCAATAATTAATGTAGTGCTTTGTTATATAAAAAAGACATTATTTTACATCGATATAATTAGAAAAAACTAATTTTTATCATTATAAAAGACTACTTCTCTGTTCACGTCTTTTGTGTGTGAAAAGAAAACTGCTTCTATTTAAAACTGAGGCTGAAGTATCTACTTAACGTTAGTAAGTATACCTAAATTTACTGAAAAAGACTATTAGACATTAAGTGCACACATGCACCTCTTGGTTTAAAATGCTAGTGAATTAATTGGTTAGAAAGACAAAAAAGAACCCTTAATGTAATTGGAATGCTTAATAACAGTTTTCTGTACGTAAAAAACATTTAAGTTTTTATAGTGACATAAACAAAAGTTCAATTCATTGAGAGTACCTACATAAAATTATTTATTCAGATAAATTTATCTTTCCAAGTCCATTGTGAATAGGACAGTTTATTTCTCCATCAGCACCATCAACCCTTCCCTCGCTTCACTGATAGAGACGGATCTCGCGTAAGTCTGAAAAGGGTTAAGACCATAAACGGCCAAGCTGGCCAAGTACGTATTCGAAGAAAATAATTTTAATATAAACTATCCAATAGAATATGAATGTATAAACTATAGAAGTTTGGAATCAAACCCAGTTACTGTTGACTGGATTACCACTGAATCTATGAACACAATCAATTGCTAATTTGTTTACAGCCAGTTTATCTCCAATCAGCTGAACATTCAGCGTCGAACATTATTTACTAGCGAACATGGATTTGATAAATGAAGTGTTTAATAGGTACTAGTGAATAGACCAGTACATTTGTAATTGATTACTTGAATTTAAAACTTTGTGCTTCATCTGTTATTCTGATAATTAATAGTAGTGTTACGGCATGAGAAATGAGAAATCAATATTCGAAATGTACATTTAAGTACAAACGTTTTATACATTTATTTTTCGCAGATTACGAATTTAATAGTTTTCAACATAACATCACACATGTAATCCCGTAAGATGTAGGCATAGGAGCGTAGTAAACTCATTACATATACCTATGTATGAACTACGTCAGCGTAAATACATTTGTCATATAAGAACGTAACATGGACAAAATTGGAAATAAATGTTACTCTTATAATTGAAATAATAGTTGAACTCACTTGTCGTTTGTAACAAAATGCGTAGCGTTAGCAAACCAGATTTTGCTCTCTCACGTCGTCTATTAACTAATCAAGTTTTTATTGAGCATTGTCTTATGCGCACTTCAAAAACACATTTGATTTTCAAATGAAAGAATTTCTATTTGCGATTATTCAGAGACAGAAAGTACTGTTTATTACTTACTTAGGTCAACAATAAAAGTTATATTAGAATTGTTACGTCTGATAAGAATTCGTTCACAAAATTTAATTATTATATTTTTATTATTCGATCTAAAAATTTAAATCAAAAGTAATTGTGTTTATTTGCAAAAAAAACTTTCGCATTGAAAAAATATCTAGGGACAAAAAAAATCGAATCTCCACTCGGAAAAGTTTATGAAAGTTTTCTTTGTGAAACGAAACGAATATACAGCGTAATATTGTTTCGTCCCATGAGGTATCTTTAGTTGTTATTTAATTTTGAATCGTATATTCTTAGATATAAAGTCCACCTTGAGCACCATCATAAATTTAAAAGACTATAATGTAGTTTGCTATTTTAAACACTTAAGAGGATTGTCGACTCGACTGTACGTATTTGGGAACTGCTATTGTATGAATGTGTAAAGTACAATCGTATAGACAATACGTTTATACTAATACTGACAATTCTAAAGTACGCTTCGTAAGAAAACTTATACGCTTGTAAACAATTGAATTAAAGAACTGTGTTTGCGAATATTAGCGGCATTATTTGCTGCCACCAGCTTTTCTTAGAGCTCCAACAGTGGCTTGAATACGTTGGCCAAATGCGGATTGAAAGACTGGAAAGGATGGAAGTAATCGCTTACGTAAATCTATTCTTAATAAATGAATAATTTAGTGAAAAAAAGCATAGAAGGTTTGTAAATATAGAGATGTTTGGCCTTCATTGCTGTCTTCCTACCATGTAATGGATGGATGGATGGGGTGATGATGTATTAATACGTAGTAACAATTTTAGGCCTATAACAATTTTAGGCCCATAACAATTCACACTCTTATAACAAATTATTCATTTAAAGTATACGCTTTTAAGATAAATTTCTCAGTACAAAACGGAGGTTACAGTAGAGTAGCCATGGGTACGGTACGGTAACATAGATAAAAATTCAGCACGCGTCGTTCACAGTCACGTTGCTCTCAGTTTCAATGGGACCAATTAGGGATATGCCCACGAAGGGTGGCTTTTGGTAGAGTCACCAGATTTCATGTAAAATATGGGATAAGAAAACGAAAAGGGATTTGAATTTCAGATGTACGCATGTTAAATTTAAGGAATGGAAAAATGTTATTTTAATTATTAAATAGAAAAGATAGATAAAATTGTATCTTTTTCCACAAGCCAGCTCACATACAAAGGTATTTTCAAAGTAAAGTTTTTCTTTCTGTTAAACAAATGTTGTATTTAAAGCGAATGAGCGACCTATAAAGAACATGTGATTTTAGGCTAACTATATTAATACGAGTTACACAGTGAAAGAAAAATATAATTTCCTTGGACAAATTAAACCAATGTTTTAACAATGTTACTAACGTTAAAAATGTTTGTAGTTTTACTACCTTTAAACGTTTCTAAAGTCAGTATAAATAGCCCTTTCACTCAAAATTATAATAATATTCTGCGTAGAAATTACAAGGGCAAAATGTAACACAATCTAAGAATCTCTCGTATAAGATATTGCTAAATAAAATAAAAGCTTTTCGGTTCCCTTCATATTTAATATCCCGTTTCAAATATACCCCTGGACACCTTACAGTAGACTTTATTTGTTCAGTACAACAGTACGCCTAATGAGAGATCCATACATAATGCACTGAAGCAAATCTTTGCCAACGATTTCTCTGTATGCTCTCGTGAAGATTTCCATTTGAAATTCGTCCTAGAGTAGTTTATTAGATATGAGGCAGCTATATTCATTTGATTCATTATATACTTATGTAACTAGATGTAATAGTAAAAAGATGTATTTACTTTCTTAAGCATATGTTACAGTTCGGTTAGTTAGCAAATGATACTTTAGTGTAAAAGGTTCCAGGTTCGATTGCTAGCCAGACTGATAGCCAGTCATTCCATCCGAATGTTTAATGTTTGTACCACGTGTTTGTGCCAAGTATTCATGATTAGCATCAACCTTGGCATTTTCATTGCCGCCGGATCAGAAAGAACAACGATTATTCAATAGGTGCATTACAACTTTTTAAACGTTCTTAATGTTTTGTGATAGTGCATAATGTATGTACTTTTATTCACAGACCATAATTGAACCTGAAACCTCTAGGATGACAGATCAAACACACAAATATTTGGCAAAAAAGTTCGTTAAAACTTTTCGATAGTTCCAACGAATCCTTCACAAAAATAGTTAGTATAATGGAGTAGAGAAAAAAGGTAAATTCATTGCGAAAACGCCCCTTTTGTTGGTAATCATGCATCCAAGATCTGAGAAGTTTCGAGCACACTCCACGTAAACGTGCACGCTCTGGACCACAAAGGTCGCTTTAAGGGCACTCGAGCTGGGCTCAGGACCGATTAGATTCTATAAAGGTCTTATGATGTCTGTATTAAATATATAATAAAAATATATTACCAAAATATCCACATTTAACTAACCTTTTATAGGATTATTATTATTATACATATTGAACTAAGATATGTAGGGAGGTCAATTAATGGCAGAAAAATTACATTAGTTTTAATTATGTGTCACCAGTATAAATATATTCTTCCTCACATGCCTGCAACGGTTGTTAATAGAACATCATCATCATCAGCCTATCTTAGTCCACTGTTAAAAGAACAGTTGTGATGAAATTCAATATCAGGCCATTGATCCTCTCAGCCTACCCTGTAAGGGACTCGGTATGACGATGTGTATGTACATGTCGTGGATAACGATTTCTT
This sequence comes from Mimoniades versicolor eupheme, assembly GCA_018245635.1. Lineage (NCBI taxonomy): Eukaryota > Metazoa > Arthropoda > Insecta > Lepidoptera > Hesperiidae > Mimoniades > Mimoniades versicolor. The sequence continues at coordinate 10,490 of DWDW01001283.1, forward strand.
CGTACAGTATTATAAACATCATCACAGTCGAAAAAGAGATGTAATTGATTGCACTTGGTTCTTAGGACAATATATCCGTCTTCACAGTAAAACAAGAAGTTTAGACTTAGGAATGCGCAACGCCGTGTCGTCTAGTGCCTCCTTTTTATGTTTTGGCGCCACGTGGACAGAGTCGCGTTGAAGGGAAGTGAATACGGAGCGAGGCGTCTTAGCTTAGACGCTGAGGGATACAGGCCTCCAATATGAAACTGTCGATTGTCTCATTGTATAATTAAACGTATCATATAGTGACCAGTACATGACACTGTTACTTGTTGAGTAATGGATCCGCGTACGCTGACGCCGTTATACATGTACAATAGACAGTCTTATCACTGACAAACGATCTCTACCAGATAAACCTTTGATTAGGTGTCCAGAACAGAAATCGGAAAATGCATATGACACTTCATATGATAAAACGTATAGTATAGTAACAATTGTTCCTACTCATTACCCCACTGCCTATCGGGATTACAGGCGTGATGTTTTTTGTTTTATCGTCGTAACATTTTCATAATTGTTCTTATGGAACATCAAGCCTGTAATTTCAGAAGAAGTAAACAGAGGAGTGTAGTAAATTGCCACGGTTCTCCAGTTACCTGTACGTCCCACTAGGGAATAGGTGATGAGTCTATACTCCTACCCACTACTAGAAATGTTCATTAGAAAATCAAAGTTAGAAAAATCCAATAATACCCGACCTGGGATTTTAACCTAGGACCTCTCGATCGGCAGTCGCGCTTGCAACCACTCGCCCAACGAGGGGTTCAATTCCTCCATTGTTAACCATTATTCCAGAGCCTCATTATTCAAAAGAACCTCGATAGCAAGAGCGCTTCTATTTCTGTTTGTGTTGTGACTGACAGTACTTGAGTGGAGCAGGCAAGGGTTTTGTTTCTCTTTAATTACATTCCATAAGCGTTGACCTTATTCACTGTCAGAACGATAACTTTGATATTATTACAGCCAACACAAACATATACAAACTTAGAGAAACACTTAACGAGTAATTTATGAAAATATGTGTATAATATTTTAGTTACCTTATTTTAGTTACCTTATTTTAGTTACTTTATTTTAGTTACCTTATACATATTTAGTTACATATTTTCTTGACCTGTGCAATAGAAGTAACCTTATGCTCCTATATTTGGTTCTGTTTATCACAAATGTAAAGATTATACTTTCTTTGGAACCAGAAGAATGTATACGATATATGTACATATATGGATTTGGAAATTATGATAGATCGTAGGTATGTTTCGAACAGGATAGCAGTTGTTGATAGCTTATATTTTAACATAAGTGCTTATTTTAAAAGATGCAAAAGCACACCTATGGAGTTTCTTTCGCCGCTTCTTCTCCATAGCAAGGCATCTTCCGAAGCGGTAGTAGCATCATTTTGACGTACAAAAAGTGTTATAATGAT
>DWDW01001284.1:0-11959 GCA_018245635.1 Mimoniades versicolor eupheme
CTATTGCCATATACCGGGCACATATCCAGACTCCGAGCCACTACTAGAAAATCTAAATTAGAAATTTTTTGTAGTGTTCGACCCGGGAATCGAACCCGGGACCTCCCGTTCGGCAGTCGCACTTGTAACAAACACGACCAACGAGGCAGTCAAGGTATGGAAAGCACCTCAGAATTAGTGAAACGTAAGGCGTTCTCCCTTTCTGTTCATGTTTAGATTCACTGACACTACAGATATGTTTGGCGTTTTGAACCAGCCAAAGTTTTCACACAAAATATTAATGCAATAAGCCAAGATCATCCACAAGCTGTCCATATTCAGTAACGTTCAACTGTTACAGTTTTTTTTCGAATCGAAATAAGATCACTTTAAAATACCAAAGAACGGTTAGTACGCAACTAACTGCCCACATAATACTGATAATTTGTTAAAACTGAAAATTGTAAACTGCATCACAATCCCTCGTCAGGATATTAGGACAGAGACGTCATAAAACGTCGACGTGTTTCAGTCCCCTGTCCTTACTATCCTTCAGCGTACCCTCATAAACTGTCAGGGGCGGACAAGTAAGCGCTTGTAATAAATTCAAATTAATTATTATATATATTTCCCTTATTCTGTAAGTTATACGCAAAATTGTTCAGTTTCAAGAGAAACTGATCAGTTCTTACACATCTCTACATAATTCTTTGTCATCACCGGCGTGTCTCAGCCCATTGCTAGGCAGCCTCTCCCCCCCCCCCTCCCTAAGGTACTCCTGCGCGTCACTAACATACTCGTACATACGAGTATGTCATTAACATTAAGGACATGTTCCATCCACCATTATATAACCGAGGACCAATTATTATTATTTATACGTTTGAAACAATTTGAACTTAGAATTACAAGGGCGTTTGTATTACCTGATGACATTCTCTCCTATTCAATGTTAGCTAATGGAAAGAGCATATGGTAGGTACATACTCGTATATACTATACTAATAATAATATCAAACATATGTATGTGCATTATACACAATACACTAACCTATAGAATACATACAAACATATAGATACTGTTATCTTCGGAAGAGCTGAGTCTCCTACTACATTCACTCTGGGCTTAAAAGGGGGCTCCAGCCACTTGTTTGTGAAAATGTATGTCTTATGAAAAAAAAAACCATTATTATTATTATATACTTCCACAGGAGAACTATATACAACCAGTCAAAATAATGTTAGCGAGCATTGTTTGAGGTTTTATCCAATATTAGCAAAAAATTAAAAAAAGAATATATTGATACCTATATTAAGTTTTGAATAAAATCTATTGAATAAGACGACATCTAAAGAATCATAAGATACGACAACTGTGTTTTGAGTGTGCTTCGCAGCAAAAAATAAACTCCAAGTAAACACAGGCAAGTAAGAGAAAAGCAAATACAAAAGTACCCAATCACTATACATAGAGGCTAAGAGTACTCAAATTTACGCGAAATAGCCTTCTAGACCTTGTATCGTTTCAAATTGGCATATAGAACAACTGAATTTGATCCTTACGAGGAACTGTTAGGGCATAATTCGTAATAGAGGATATTGGCCTATATAGCATCGATTTGGAACACTTGACCTAACAACCATTATGTAATATGCAGTGCGGAGTGCTTGTCGAGAATTTCATGTGTTATATGATCTTAAGTGGCCAGTTAGGATATATTTTACTCGGCATTCTGAAAATACCCCCAAAATATTGTTCTAAGTTGGCAAGCAAATATTGACATCCCACTGCTGGGCATAGGTACCTAGATGCACATTTCGCTCTGAGGCGCTAATACAGCTGACAATGACCGTTGTTGTAGCACGTGCGGTAAAGACTGCCCTCCATTACAAGATAAAAAAGACTGTAGCCAAATAGTTTCACAACCAAATTTTTGGTGATAATATTCAGCTGCCTATAAGCAAAATGTTAATAGCATCTTACAGTTGCAAGTATTGTCATGTGTTAATTGATTTTTTTGTTATCTAGCACTAGGATCGCGTTTCCTAATAATCTGCTATCTCATCTGACGGAAGGTCCGGACGTAGGCTAATATGTTTGTGCTTATGTAGCACGCTTAACTAGGAAGTGCCTATTCAGTTTTGTCTAGAATAATTCCAGTTAATACTATCATAGATATGTTTCAACACGTCACAACATGCTGCACGAAACTAGTTGTGACATCTTCGGTTGTCAATTAAAACTGAGGGCTGGCGCGTGCCGAGTGGCCACTAGATGGCGCGCGACATGTTGCAGTCTTGTCACTCCACTGCATCGAGAGCATTGGAACTTTGACGTACTGGGAAATATGTTGCACCTTGAAATAATAATAACATATCATCAACAAAACGAAATATTTCTTTTTTTACATGTAAGTATGCTATTGTACAATATTATGATCAAGATTTTTATCATTCCTGTGTAATGTGTTTCGCCTCTCATCATAATTATCGTTGAAACCGAAGTCTTTCACGCTGGTCACGTGCGTGTTGATAGATGTCTTAAGGAATATTTTGTGGAACATCACCGTTTTAGCGATTGCGAGTGAAAATTTATCAACCTAGGCCGGCCTAATACTCTTTAGAACATTATAAAGAAATTGAAATTTAATATGAGAATAAAACTATGAAAGTGCCTCCATTTTGCGCCTTCCACGTAATATATTGCGATAAGATTATTATCACGTTCATATAATGTTTAATAGAAAAGTAATAAGTACATTTCGTATGTAATGCTTTTCAGAGTCACGATTCTATTAAATAACTTTACCTTAAACGTTTAAATAAAAGCAAAGGTACCTGGTCCCATATTTTCGTATATTATTGTAATATATAAGAAGGGAGGTAAAATCACGCTTGTGATTCTCGAAGAGATAGGCAGAGGAGTGTATTAAACTTTAACGTTTTACCAGTTACTTTTACGCCATACAATGAAATAGGGGCGAGGCTTCTGAAGAGAAGGGACGAAGACAGATATAGGATAACATTCAAGAGTTAGGTTGAAAGAAGAAAAAAATAATATCACGGCTGTCATCTACGAGGAGCGTTACGTGATGAAGTTGTTTGAAAGAATTGCCTTACCAAGTGCAGTTCAGACATACCATTCTGTCGTGTCAATTCATATGAATATTTGCCTGAATAAGAAAACATATATATATTTTATTTTACACTCTCATAATTTTAAAAAACAAAAGCGTATCTTGATAAGTGCATTTGGCACACGTTTCTGTGCCGTTTCCAAAAAGCTGGCGATACGGTGCCGTGACGTCATAACGAATAGTCAATATCTGCGAGCACTTTCCATTTGCTGTAAAACTATTGAGAAGATAAGGCAATTTTGATTGAATACCCAGAAGACTATAAGAAGGGTAAATCATAGAGATGCAAAGGAAACCTAACGTTAAATGATTAAGCTCTCTTTAATCCATTCACAGCATTAGCGAAAGCGAGTGTTGTGCGCCAGGTTATAATAGGTAATTACGCTTGCCTACGTCATGTATGACCGCCTTTTCCTTTCATTTATGTTTTTTGTTTGAATGTTTAATTTCTAATCATACCCCCAGCCTCTTTTAGTTCACTGCTGAACTTACTACACTCCACCCTGTCCTGGGTCTTCTCAATGTAGTTATACATCTATAACTCTATATACATATATTTCTAAGTAGATACTTATAACGTTACTTTAGTAGATAGTACAGATTCTAAGTGTATCACGCACATACTTCTCCTGACTAGGAATAGAACCTAAAGTTGACGCTTCCGAGGTCAGCATCGGGTCTGTCACAAATGTCCACAGATAGTCGCGAATTTTATGAGGAAACAATAATACTTTTTTTTAATTTTCGCTGCTATTTATAAACAATGCTCGAAAAATGAACACAGCCTTTTCGGTGTTGTCCTAACATGTCACTACTAATAAACAAACGGACGTGCTCCGAGTCGAAAGCTATTAGACAGACGGCAACTGTTAATATGTTCCGTTATAGTTTGCTTCTGATAGCTTGAGTACCGTTCCAAATAGTCCTGGATTACACACGTATTGTTACGTACATTGGCGAACAAGAGCCAACTTTGAATGCTTTATTCTCTACCGGTTTTGATCCTTTTAACTAAAAGTGCTCTTTTGTGTTAACAATAGTTCGATTTTCAATTTTATCTTTCGATTCCTTGATTAATGCAGACATCATTTGCGAAGCGTCTGTGGAACTGTAAAGTTCTCGTTGCGAGAAAAGAACACTCAATATACTTTTAAGAATAATGTTGCAATGGGGCAAAATGGAATAACTTATAAAACATACTATTTATATAGACTTTATTCGAATAATAAAATATCTGCAACTTCCCCTTATCAATTATTCTGTGCCAATATAGATGTAACAAAGATCGAATCCTATTAAAGAAATCTTAATTAACTTAGTGAAGTAGTTCCACTCCGTCTTGCCACTTTTACTCCTGTATTTGATTGCTGTTCTTTATTTTTCTTTTCGAAAGAGTATTCGCTGCTGTTTATGTAATGCATTCTTAAAAAAAAAATCAAGAAATATCTAATATTTAATGATTTAAATTCTATTGTACCAGCCGACATGTACATCCATTTTTCGGAATATTGCGGCAACTATTAACGAGAAACAGTCCACTCTACCAATATTATATCTTTTACACTTGCTCAAGGATTTCCTTTCGGCAAATAATAACTTTATCTAATTCAGTAGTACAGGACAAATCCAACTACAGGTTTTCGTGACTCGTTATATCGACATAAATAGTTTCCATTACTGGTGTTGGCGTTTGACTACTTTGCAATTCGATATCGCTCTCCGCACGCCCGACCTTCCCAATGTCAGTAGGTGCATTATAAACTCGCCACGTACGTAGGTATGCGTTCACCCAACAATGCGATCGTAACTAGCTCAATGTTAGTGTTACGAATACATACACTGTGAAGTATATCGTTACATATTGGTAACATTACAAGCACACGCACAGTAGTTACATATATCTAAAACATCTTAAAAGTCGTGATTAAACATTTCGAATTTATTATAGTTTTGAATATTGCTTCTTGTTTTGGATGTAGCTGTAAAACTATTATAGATCACGTTACAAAGCACGCACTTACTCGGATGCGTTAATAATAATTCCTTTTCACTTTGTTACACTTTGTAACAAATAAATTCTGGGTACTGACGATGCATCGAAGCAGTTAGTCTAGTGGTTAGTATTATGTCGAAGAGTATGGCTTAGGTTGCTATCCACACCAAATATTTGTGTCATGTAATCGAAAGCTTGCCCATTCTTAATGTGAAATTATCATATTTCGTATATTAGCGGTTGCGCTAACGTAACACTGGCTTTGCACAGTTTGGGATCTGATGGCCGCTTTGTAAATATTATTATCTATGACCTATCTGAAACAAATATAACGTATTTCTAAATTTTTTGTGGAAACATTTATGTTCAATGACCACGACACTTTCGGTTGTCTGCTACTTTCTATGCTGCTTTCACATGTTACGACTATAATTTAGAAGATTTCCATAAACAACAAATAACCATTTGGTACCGAAATCGCATCATCTCATAACCCATAAAACATATCATGGTACCATCACAAGGCAATCGTCGTGAAAAATCACCCTCTCAGCGGATCGTTGCCCGGAGTGGCGATTTGTCGACTTTTTTTGTCGCCAGTCGCACCCCTTGTACGACTCTCGTGTCATAAATTATCGAAATAGCTGGCAATATGTCGGAGAGGGTTGTAATTCAGTTTTTTGATATCGTTATGCCTTAGCACTTGTCTTTTGCCGCTTGTCTTACTTTCCGGATAGATCGTGTAATTCATAGATCTTAGTACTAGCATCAACGTAAAAGTTCTGTAATATCTCCAAAAATCTCTATCTTTAAAGACTTCACGTACTTCTACTATGTCTATCACTAGCTTCACATACATGCGGTGGTTTCGAAGGCTTAAAAAAACTGAATTCATTGTCATTAAATGAAACAATATTCTACTGAGGGCACTATCAGTGCACTATTATTCCCGGAACACCAAATATCATTTAAATTATACTCTTTTCTTCTATACCTTTCTCAACTTTAGGTCAGTTACCAGCCTAAACAAAATATTATGCTTCCGTATATATAGGTAGAGTGACGATCTACGATTACTGGCATGCAGCAGTTGGATATGAAGAGCCGAAAATCGAGCCCAGTGGCGTGATTCTGGAAAGCCTGTGTCCAGCAGTAGACAGAAACAGGTTATTAAACAGAAATAGGTTGTAGACATAAATAGGTTGCAGACAGAAATAGGTTGTAGACATAAATAACATAACGTTACAGATTACAAGATAACGCTTAAATTATACAAATATATAAAAAAGTAACATCACGTCTGTAATCCCCGAACAGGTGGGTTTGGTAACAACAAAATGTTTTATTGAAACACGATTTAACAATATCTTACTACCAAATAATAATTAATATATTATAAAATAGGTCGTTGGCTAAACAACAGTTTGTTTGAATCACAATAATCCGAGTATAAAAATAAAGAAATCGTGACACTCTTTAAGTTTGAAAGGTATACGTTTGTACAATATTAACAAGTTTCTTCAGTCGAAAGAAGGCCATGCCATGAATGAGAACTGTCCATATATTACACTGTTCATAGTCCTCTTAGAATATTTAACTTAAATAACTTAAAGACTTAAAAAGACACGACAAGAACATTATCAAGAACTGTATAACTTAGATCTTTCTCTGCTATGGTTTCCTTTATCATTAAGGCATTTCATACCATTTCTGAAATAATTACATTTATTAATGTATTCAATATAAAATATACTGAAAATTACTATTAAACTATGTAGCTACTGTAACAAATAATATGTTGGGAGAGAAATGCGAAATTCGAGACATACATAGCTGAGTGTTCTAAGAATTTTAAGGTAATAGAACATCTGTGTTACTTTGACTTATCCTGTATTACATGTTATGTCTATAAAAAATGTCAAATTAATATTGTCATTCGTATCTGTACGTGTGTACGTGTATACGTGTCGTAACCCATCACCGCTCATGTCATACAAAAAAATACAGTTCTGGAGTGAATACTCTGCTACTAGGAATTTTGAAATTTCCTACAGTCAGCGGTCCCTAGCATGATTTAACAGGTTTTATTTACGGATGGCAATTACTTAAAATTTCCTGGAAAACATGGAATTGCTAGTAAAAAATTTACGCTACAGCCGTATCTAGCTACATAAATCGACCTATGGGGCTACTGATATTGCAAATCTACGAACACACAATCCCATCCATAAACGATAGAAACGTGCACATATTCCCAAGATTTCTGCATAAAATTAACTGGCGAATGTTGTTTCTTGCGATATAATTGAATATGCAAACGACTTAGAGGGTAAGCCTAAGTATGTTTTAAGTTCTGCAAAGTTCCCAGACGTGTTTATATTAGTCATTTGATAATCCTCACCCAACCCTCCCGCTTGGGTGGAAGATGAACGATGACCGCTATTTCGAAAATGAACGAAGATACAATTCAATGTTTTAATGTTGGCGGGTAAGTATTCGTAATTATATATCGATGAAATTTATAATAAAAATTTGATTATGAGTTTTGTCTATTTAAAAATACGGTAAGTAGACATGTTAAGAGTATGCAATCATAATAATAATGTCTAAGGACAGCTCCCAGGCGGCAGATTCCAAACTTGGCTAAGACTGTGCCACTAATATGAACTACGTAATTAAATATATATGTACATACATGCCCAAATAAATACATAGATAATTTTTTCCAATGCAATGTAATAAATAAACATTGTGCTCATCTTACAAATATATTTTCTACATAATGAAACGTAAGTTTTCGTGGCAATGTTAGTGATATGAATTTATTCCATTAAAAATAAAAGAATATACATGAAAAAAAGCGTACGTAACATCACGCCTGTAATCCCCGAAGAAGTAGGCAGAGGAATGCAGAACATTCCCACTTTTCACCGGTTGCAACAAACACGACCAACGAGGTATATACGACCAACGATACATTTAAATATATATACATGTATTATCTTATTAAATATAATTTGTATGCATATTACTTACAACATACATCAAATTCAGTTGGAAATAGTCTTAAAACTATCCTTCTTAGATTACCTCTCTCGTGTGTTGCAAAACCATTCTGTACTCATTCGAGATTACGCTTAGCACAGATTCTCCCACAAACTTACGCCCCAAACCAGTTTACTTCGTATATCAAAATTGACGGGTACGGACGCCATTGAACTTTTTGGAGTATATTCCAGACCAGTAATAATAAGCGGGGAAGGCACTTCAACATTTTGATATGAATTGGTAACTATGAAACAGTAACAGGTAGGTAACAACAACTATGTATTAACATTCCCATTATCATTCATCGTTCAGGGTGAAGCAATGTCCTTATTCCCATAATCCAACTCCATTGACGTCAAAGATCATTAAACACTCAACCCCAATCCCTTAACCGCATACATAGAAGACAACATCTTTGACTATACGTAGATATCGGATTACACACGAATATCGTAGAATGTTTAAGTACGAGACCTTGATGAGGTAAGTGAGGATGATCAAGTTACGCTTTATTAAAAGACTCATGGAATTGTTTAGTAATAGATATAGAAGAAGTAATGGAAGAATTGTATATCTTTTCCAATTCCATATTTTTGTCGATTGCTTATCTGGCATCCTGAGGGATAATATAATTAAATGAGAAGTTAAATTAAATTTAACGAGAACTAAAAAGAGAAGTTACAGTTAAAGATACTTTAAAATCACCCGAATACGAAGAAGAGAATTAACTCATCATTAATGAAGTGGAATAAAAAATTAAATAGTCTAGCTTATTGTATTATAAAAATATATTAAGGAATAACTTTAGAATTTTTCCATTAACACTAGTGTTGAATTGCTGATTTGAGGCACATATCCAGTAATGACCTAACTGATTAATCGTGGGAGTATACTATAGTCCTCTGTCTACATCTTCGGTGAATTACAGTATTTTAGCTCGCTTTCAGTGACAATTGTGGGTGAGACAAGTACCTTATCTGATAACCAAAACCCAGACTACATAAGCTTTGTATCGAACACTGAAAGAGTTAATTCCTCTGGCGTTCAAATTGAAACGGGAATAGATGTCGTACATAATTCCCTCTTAGTTTCAGAGCGGGTAAATTAATTTCACAACTAAAACGTTCGGTTCTGGACATCTCAGGAAGCCTAAACTATTCCCGTTTCAACATACAATTTGTACTCTGTTGGGTTGAGTTGCAATGTGGGATAGGTGAACAGGAAATACTAAAGCAATGAAAACATTTTGTTATAATATTTTGATGGATTTACCGTTACATTTAGTTTACGATCTAGCTTTATTCTTGATTGTTCTTGAACATGTGTATGTATAACTTACCAAAGAGAATATTTGAAGAGTCCAAAGTTGACCACTGATGTAGAAGCGTGGAAGCTTAGATTATACCTTATATGTATGTGTTATATTGAAAAAATGAAATTTTAACTATACCGTAATTGGTAATAAGGAAATTTTATTAATGATTGATTCTTCACCAGTATGTGATATTGTATTACGAGCATAGTTAATATTTTATACCTGTCGTAAGCTAATAGCTTTATTAGCTTACGACAGGTGCCTAATACAAATGATTTTGATTCTTATATGCGTACTATTTACTTCGATTACAATTTCAATGAATACTTGTAAAGTGATTCCTAACCCTATAAAGGTTATTAGGGAACTCGATTAATTTCTTGTCTGACATTGTTAATTGAAAACTTACCTACACGTATAAACTACTTGTTTATCATTAAATCGTTACAGTAAGATATTGTCTCAGAAGGACTAAGTTGTAATCCTATAGGATTAATAAAGGCCAAATTTGTTTTATTATTGTCTTGTCGTGTTCTGTCAAAACAATTAAAATTTCAACTTGGAAGCTGTTGTTAAATACTGGGCTGAATTACGCTAAAGATTGTAGTCTTAGTTGTGATGTCTTCAAATAACTTTGGCGTTTTAATGAAAATAGAGTTGGATTGGAACTTCTTAATTTCATGGATCATCCTCAGAGTACAGCAACGTATTGAAAGGCCCATTTTTGATAACAATCTTTAACGAAACGATGGGATGTATATAATAATGCTTGTGTTAATACTTATCAATTAAGGTAATAATATTAACCACAATTGTACTATGTTTATACACGTGCTTCACTCGATGAAGCTTAATGTTTATAAATGTTATAACCAATAATATTTGGAAATTTCGGGACACCAGTATCAAGTATTCCAGCAAATGGAAAGTGCTCGCAGATATTGACTATTCGTTATGACGTCACGGCGCCGTATCGCCAGCTTTTTGTAAACGGCACAGAAACGTGTGCCAAATGCATTGATCAAGATATACTTTTGTACTTTTGAATGATCATAAAGGAACTTAAGATTACACAATATTTTTACTAGGTGTTGTAGATGTATATAGTTGTTAACTACGAGTAAACGAGTTTTATCGGAGAATTTAAGTAATGAAAGAAAACTTGTAAGAATATTTAGCAATCGTTATTCCTAAGGGCAACAGGACTATGACTATGAACCTTACAACCAAACCCAACAATCTTTTCTTTTCTTTCATTCTCTGTTCTGTCTGTTCGCTTAGCTTTTAAAATATCCAATGGATTTAAATGAAGTGTTCAGCAATAAATAAAGTAATTCATGAGGAAGGTTAATATGTATAATACACACATATTATAGTACAGAAAAGCCGAAAAATTCAAAGATTTGAAATGTGATATCGTAACAAACATATTTTTGTGAGCTTAGATCGTAAGCGCTGACTAAGCTTTATGAGATAGATCAAACTAATACAGTACGGAAAAATTTCTTCAAAGATCGATAAAAAAGTTAAAGTTAACGAGCAAAGTCGGACGGGTCCCTCGTATTTTATAATTAAAACGTTAAATTCTCATGTCTTGAACCAGCCGCCATCTGCCTTCCCGTTGTGTATAGAAATGGAATGTCGCCTGACATTAAATATCCGTAGTCCAGACACCTATAAACCTAGATTAAAGACACCTATCTGAAATAAGGTACCCATTCGTTAATTATTGCGAATAATATTTACTTAATTGATTACCAGTGGAACAGCGAAGTAACAGGACCACTATTATTAACAATACATTGTTTATTAAGAATAGAATAAATACCTTGTAGAAAATTATCCTTCCACTGTTTTTACCAACAATTTAAAAATAATTAGCACGTATTAAAAATATGCGAAAGCATGCTTATTTGTTACTAATACGAAGTAACTTTCGCTAAACTCCCGAGTTTCCCTAACTTGCGAGTTTCATTTTTTCGTTCTCAGCGTCATAAAACACGCCAGACGCAGCCCATCTTCCGAAATAATGAGGCATTACGAACATGTCGAAACTTTTGCACGCAAAAAAGTAACATCATTCATTCCCCGCATTATCCTGTGTTTATCCGTGCATCTCTCTTTATTATTTATATTGTCTATTATATTACACAGACGTAATTTTTTTTTGTCTTAAAGCGCTCAAGGCTGTCGCGCATGGTCTCCAGTAAAGGTTGCGATCATAAGTGTTTATTATACGGCAACTCACTCGTCATGTTGCTTGGTTTACATAGAACATAGCATGCCCACTTGAGTGTCCTTTAATTTGGGCGATGGCACAATATACTAGCTCGACGGATAACGGCTAAGTTTATTAAACTATCGCCTGGATGGATAGACGCACTATCGCCGTTCTTAGAGTGTTACTGACCAAGGCTTGAAACCGGTTTTAAAAATACCGGTTAATAATATTTTTTATAGGTTTTTAGAACAAATTCCGCTTGGAGC
>DWDW01001285.1:0-11959 GCA_018245635.1 Mimoniades versicolor eupheme
TCGTACGTCAAAATGAAACTACCACCGCTTCGGAAAATGCCTCGCTATGGAGAAGCCGCGAAAGAAACTTCATAGGTGTGCTACTGCATATTTTAAAATAAGCACGTATGTTAAAATAAAATTATAATTTAAAGCCGTAAAACTTTAGCAACTCAATAATATTTTAATGTTTATCCTTTAATCCGTTAATCCTTTAATGTTATTTCCGCATTTGCTTTTTTATATGTAACGTCGGGTATTGTTGGATTTTTCTAACTTGGATTTTCTGGTAGTGGCTGGGAGTCTGGATATGTGCCCGATGTGTGTAATTAGGCTCACCACCTAGTCCGTAGTGGGACGTAAAAGTAGCTGGTGAAACGTGGGAGTTTGCTACACTCCGTTGCCTAAAACTTCGGGTATTACAAGGTGAAGTTACGTTATGTCAGTATGTACATTAAATTATTGAAGGGAAATATTATTTCGATTGCGCGTAAGGAACACACGCAGTCATATATGCTTGTAATGAGTTACATATTTTGATTGATGTTCAAGTATTTTTTAATTTACAGACTTGTTGTTCGTAGCGAAATATGTCGTATAATATCAGTGACATCTGTTGCGCAGTATCAAAACTAATTTGAATGATTAAATGAGTTTACTTACTGTAGTTTATAGTTCTAACTACTAGATGGTGTTGTTATATAAATTATATAATGTTTCTAGCTACTACGCATTCTGCTAGATGGCGCTGTAATCTACAAAGAAAATCCCGAAAACGCCATCCTTTGCGTGGTGAAACTCCATGGAAAATGACAAATCGGGAAAAGTCACCCCGGATACGGTCCAGTCGGCTCGGGAGCCTCACTGCGTGAAGTATACTCGGAAATAGATGCAAACATAACATTAATGTTATTCTCTTTCAGTTATTTTTTCTAAAGAAAACATATAAAAACTGGGGACTAAAATGTTTTTATATATTTTCAGAATTTTTGGACTTGTTTTCGTTTAGTTACACAGTGATAGAAACTTTGAAAACTATTATATAATCAGTGCTTCACCGAACTCGGGTCTTCGCGGGATAGAATGATAAGTAAGTGAAACTTTTTATTACATTTTTTTAACCCACAATTCTTCAAAGTTAACATGTCAGTTCTTTTTTTCTTTTACTTGCTTACAATTCTTTATTTACGGGTGTAGTTTTTGTTGTCTCTCATTTGTATGAAAATATAAATTTAACTAGTCGGTTACCAAAATAGACATCAAATAGGTACCTACGTATAAATTTAAAATAATAGTAAATGCGAAAGGTAAATAAATTTAATATCATCGGGCAGGTGACTTGAATTTTAATTTTTGATTTCTTTCACTTCTCTTAAGACTGTCGCCGAGGTTTCTTCGATATATTTACAGACTGTTAAGAATACTTTTCTTAAGAATACTTAAGGAAAGCTTGTAATATTTAAGTTAGGTAGTTCTAATTGAATTTACTAATTCTTATTTCTATTTTGTGTTATTTTCCTATAAAAACAAAATGCGACTCAAACCAGAGTGAAGCAAATACGATATGTTGGTTTACTGAGAAAGTATCAACTTGTGTCTTGTGTTTTGGTCATTGTGTGTAAGTAGGTACTACCTACATATGTAGTTTAGATGATGAAAGGGACAGTAAAAGATTATTAAGAATTTACGGACTGCTTATAGGGCTTTCAGATTTTGTCCAAATGTTTTTTGATGCGATTTAACCAACGTGCGGCTACAATTGAAACTAGACTTCGATACGGAGTGCGCAAAATGAAATATACATGAGAAAGGACCACCGAAGTTGCTTTAAAGGCTCACATTATACCGGCCTGCGTTATAAATATATTTCTGTTATTATTTTCTATTATTATGTTTTTCATCATTCGCACTGTATAGGTATATGATTTGTCTTTCTTGCACCTGCTATTCTTTCTATATGACAGAGAGCTATAAGCTTATAATTATTTGATTTTTCACATTCATGACAATTCACATTATAGAAATTACACATTAAAGAATTATTTTTCTGCTTTGTGAAAAATAAGAAATAATAAAAACGCAGCTGTTAATAGGTATGTGGGTAGGCGATATACAGAAATAGTCGTAAATTTGAAAAAGTCCAATTATCCCTCATGAAAATTAAGCTTCTTGATTGAGGAATTATTTGAAAACTTATTATCTGCGTATAAAATTGTTTAATAAATATCAATTACGTCTTAAAACTATATTGATAATGTCTATTTATGTTTTCGATGAAATTAATTGGATATTTTATAAGCATAGCCTAGTCATTTGAAATTCAGCTTCTCACTCTGGAGGCCCGGGTTCAAATCCTGGCGCGCATCTCTTTATATAAAATGTGCGTTTTAAGTTTAAATATCACTTGCTATAACGGTGAAGGAAAATATCGTGAGTATATCTGCACACCTACGAGTAAAAAAAATGATTTCTAAGGCTTGTGAAGTCTACCAACCCGCACTTGGCTAGCGTGGCAGACTATGGCCTTAAGATTCTCATTCTGAGAGGAGGAGACCCGTATTGGACGTTGGAAAGATGAAAGAGTTGACAAACATAACCACGTAGTAGGTACCCACCAAGAAATAAAACGAAAATAATGCATATTACATGTGGTTTCAATTCGAACCATCATAATTATGTAAAGCAAACGACTTAATTCAATTACTTTGAATTACAATTGAGTTGAATCGAATTGAAATTCAAAGTTCATTTAATTACATTTAAATTCCCTTGAAAATGTAATAATAGAGTACTCGAATTTATTTTATTTGTGGTGGTAGTTTAATAATATAATTGAAATAATCGTTAACAACAAATTAATGATAAAATTAAAACATGAATTTGCAAGACGATTGTTACAAAATGAAGTTTTGGAATGACAGGACTAGCATATTATAGTAGAACTTAAGCTTAATAATAGTGAGCGAGTAATTTCTAAAAACTTTCTTTAAACATAATACTTCAAATAAGAGTCCCAATACAACTATTTTCGACGTAATACATCGTCAAGCAATATTTCTCTATGCTGTATAATGCACAAGTTTACATTTTAAGTCACAGAAGTATGACTATTGTATAATTTTAAAATATTTGTCATGATTTATGTGCTTAAATTTTAATTACTGTATGTTTATATAACCTAGACTTTATTTATTAAATATTTAAGTTTGAAAGTTACCCAACGTTCCTGAACAGTTCTGAGATAGAGTTTCCGCCATCACCTCGCGTGCGGTCATGATCTGTCTGAGCTCGTCGTGCTTCAGTTTGTCCACAGAATATTATGCATCTTATAATTACCGTATGCACGTGAGCGATGAGTGTATTATTTAATATATTTATGAAACATGTCGCATATGTACTTTAGCTTTATGTACTCCTTTTTTACAACTATGTCAAATTTAACTACTCAGATCTGACAGATATCCATGCGCGCATTTGTCTCAAAAACGGATATGAAAGTTTTAATCACGCATTCTAATATACATAAATGTTGATGTAACTACCATAACTTTTTATTGGGTATCCGTGTGAGAATATATACCAGAAGATATACCAGGTTTGCAATATAGACGTAAATTTTTTTATGGGCATAAGATTCGCAGTGACTCATGCTATTTGCGGTATGAAGAATTTTATTGCCATTTCCACGATTACTACGGACAAAGTATTAAAATTCTGTAAAGTAAAACGTATTACATTTCTGCAACACACATGTGACATTTGTAATTATGTAGATAAAGTACACTAAATTTTTTTATAATAATAAACTTTTGCTAAAAACCTCTCAACTCGCCACCGAATACTCGCCCTACTCTCAGACCAGTTTTTAACATCTACTAATCTAACGGCAAGGATTTGAATGCTATTATTGTTTTGTTATAATAACCGAATTTGCTTACGCCTGTGTAATTCGATTACTAAACACGTTTATTCAAATCGGATCAGTACTTGAGGCCTGAAGCGGTCTGCAGTACGGCATGGATAGTTAAATTAGTTTGAAGTGGGGTGAATTGGATAATTAGCGAGAGCAGTACAAATGGCCATCCGAGCGAAATGGAACCCATCTCCATTTCCGGGCGTTGTTAGTCTGTTTCTCTTGTACAGTTTGTTACGTAGTGGTATAAATTGCTATTGTAATGTCGCAGGCGTTCGGTGTATCAACAGTATTGCAATACAGTTGTTTAATACTACTGTATTGCAATGCAACTAATGTAAGTGTTAGTAACAACGTAACAACACGGCTGTAATTCCTGATGAGGTAGCTAGAGGAGTTCACTAGGAGGTAGTTAAGTTTCCGTACAGCTATGAAATAGGTGGGGTGTCTGTTGCCATACCCCGATCAGACTTAGAGCCACTACTATTGGACTTTTCTAATTAGATTATATATAAGTCTAAGATATAAAATTGTATGTGGCTCCAGGTAGTAAGATGTAATACATTAATAGAATAATACCTATTTAAAACCTACCTATAAGCGAGATACTGGCTGATGGGGTAGTCCGAAGTCTCTGAAACCGGCGTGCATGTATTAAGACGTGCAGCCGGTGTGTAACGGTAGAGATATTTGACACTCGGTGCTCTCTGCCTACCCCGTAAGGGACCTGGCGTGGTAATATGTATGTAAAACCTGTTGTGTACGTGTTTGATAGATCGCTACTAGTAAAATATTTATTAGTACTTGTGTTCTTCAGCAAACACTTCAAGCATAAAATTTTAGCATTTTTAAAATGATTTACAACTTGCGTCAAACAAATGTAGGTCTTTCTTTCTTGTAAAGGGCAGAGTTTTAGGTTCAACAGTGTATCGAAAGTTAATTTAATTATTTACCGGTTCGACTCGTGGCTCCGCCGCGATCTTACTACGATATGTAAGGGCTCGGATAGATCCTACACTACATAGTCGATATTATCTTTATCGATAATATTCATTACTCTCTTCATACACACAAGCTCGTATCGAAGACCTCTGACACCCGCGTCAGTATTTATGTTCACGGTATTTTATGTAGCATTAAATTTTCTCTTGTTAAGTACGTGCCCGCTTTGTTCCGTGCTGCGAGGGCGTATGATTGAGCGTCTTGTTTGCATATGTTCTCTTGTTTAACGAAACGTTACATACTCGTAGGTAATTTCAGCGTTAAAACGTATACAGTTCTAAGCACGCAAAGGGGTGAACGTTTGTGTCTCTACATAGAGCTAATAATATCTTGTATAGGAAATATAATGTGTAGTTTTCAATTTCTTACAAAGGAATAGATTTCTTTTACAGGGTGTAGCGTAGCGTATACCTACGTATTGTTTGGGATGTATAATCGTACAGTTTATTAATAGTTATGTGATTTTGCGACAAAATCACGTGAACGTTATACGTAAAAAGATATCACGAAAGATAAATTTTAAAAGCTTGCTATGAACAAATCTGATTCGATCGAACGATTCGTAAAGGAATCTCGTGTTATGGGAATATAAAACTTTATATTTATTTAATAATGATAATGATTCTTATCAATAAAAAGTCATATTTAAAACAATAGAGAATTTTAATTGTTATTTACAAAGAAATATATGTATTAGGAGTTACAACTGATATACATAATTACAGAATTATATCGCGAATTGTATTTTCCCTTAAATGCATTTTTATCGTTAATATGTGCAAACATGAATATATACGTTCACGCCAGGTCTCTCACAGAGTATGCAGAAAGCATCAAGTGCGAAAAATATCTAACCTTACATATCTCCATAATATGTAGTATATCACATATGTACATACGAATATGCGACGCATGTAATAAGTGCGTTTTTATTTTAAGTACGAAGTGCGAGCTAAAAGTGAATGGTGTTGTTGATGTCCAAACTTATGAAAAAATGCGAAAGTAGACCTTGAAGGTAGTATGTTACATTCTTGCGCCCTAGAAGCTGAAATAATTTTATTAAAATTCGGTATAGGGATAGCTTGAATCCTAGGGAAGGGTTCAGGGTATGCATGCTATTTAACCCTACCGCTGACGTCGTACAATAAGGGATTGTGCGAGAACAATTTGAGTTTATGGAAAATTGTTGTTTGAACGAGCCGCTAGCAACAAATATAATTCTTTTATATAACAAAACTAGAAAATGCACATATTTGTTAGAGACGATTTTATTTCCTTATAGTTGCATATACATACATAGATATGTATTATGACGATGTAAAGATCGGTTAACATCAGCTTGCTTACATGCATATATGCACATTCTGACACTTTCATAAAAAAATATATTATTAATATTGTAATTTTAATCAATTTTGTTCGTATTCGCCCGGTCTATTGTCATTTCTTAATTATGCACGGTATTGGCCCATTAGGTAAAAGTGTTTCGGACCTAATTACACAACTTTTAGCGAAGGGACCGAGAGGAAATAACTATTAGCTTTAGCGTAACTTTTCGGGTTTTGAATACGTTAGCACTTGTCTCGTTACGGTTACGAGCTGTCGAGGTAACGTGGAAACGTGAAGCGGGATCAGAAGTTTTCGGTAATGATCACTTGCATTCACGTGTGATTACCATCGAATGTTAAATGCGTGTAAATTTTACATGTTCTTTTAAAAGTGTTATTGATATGGGCTACGAGCAGAAAGTTTGTTAATACTACCCACCGTAGTCAGACTCACCGTACATTTAGACAGATCTTTATAGAAACACGATATACATACGCGCAGTGCCATATCCGGCAGTGAAAATATAAGTAAGAGTAAGAGAATTAACTTCGTTCGCTTAATCGATAGCTTAATCTCACAACAAAGACAATACAATTTATATTAGTATACAGGTTAACTCTTCTTAGTCAAAGATTTCATATATTAAATTTTTCTATTCTGACAGACATTTAAGTATGACACTGCCATCTCTATGTAGTAAATAAATCAAATTAACTTGATCTTTTGTATTAATTTTGCGAATCATAATTATATTTTGATTTACTTTGTTATATCTGTTTCCTATTTCACACGTTTATAAAATCGCCTTCTTTTGTTTGTTCATGACAATGTTCTAACGTAATGTATGCCTACAGCTTTCAGAGGCTCCAATGTACAAGTATAAATAAGGTTTCACAATCGGTCCCAGATGTTTGAAGTTCAATATCCGAAAATTCGGTAACCCTCTGTAATATTTCCTCGCGAAATCTCGTTACCGGCCCTCTTTGAAGATCACTGTGATTACTACATCGAATTTCCTGCAAATAGACGCATTGACATGAGTTTTTCTTCTTTTAGGATGTTTTCTGTGATATTTGACCACCTCGTTAGACGAGTGCTTGCAAGTGCGACTGCTGTTCGGGAAGTTCGTGGTTCGATCCTCGGGTTGAATCCTAGAAGGTTTTTCTATGAAATTCATAGTAATCGCTGGGAGTCTGGTATTGTGCGCGGTGTGTGGCAACAGGCTAACCCTTATGCCATGGGCCATAAACATAATTGGGAAAACATGTCAATGTACTACACTTCTCTCTCTTTGGAAATTACAGGCGTTGTGTTTCGTTTCCTGTGATATCGCTTTTATATGCCCTATAAAAAGAAACGAGGCTTGGTTACATTAGAGAATATCGAATTGTATTGTTATTGGCAATATACTCGTAAGAAGTTTTATGGTGTCCGAGCCTCATACAGTTATGTGGTGCTCAGTCGCTCTAACGACCACTACCATAATTATATTGTAGCCGTCTCAATTATATCTTAGTTCAAGTTTGTTTACCATAATAATTGTACGTACATTCACTGAAACTATATTTGAAACAGTTATTATCGCAAATTGTTAATGTAAAAGAATATCTACATACATAGTTTAGATTATAAAGTGTTTTAATGTTGTAAAATGTTGTAAAATGTTGTAAATGTGTTAAGCTATAGTAATGTTGTAAGCTAACGTACCACCGCTGTATCTTCATATAGTATGTATGTATGTATGCCACCGTATCTTTATTTTGAAAGGCGCTTAAGGTAACATATTGGAACACTCAATATTCCAATGCAGTGTTAATTGATAGAAATATGTATTTTTAACCGATAAAATACCGATATCAATGAATGGAACAATAATATGTGCATTATACAATGTTTCTACAAATATCATTTACTAAAGAAGCGAATTTTAAATATATCAGACATACTTGGCCAGGCAGATGTACTTGGGCATTGTGGTGCACTATGGCCGCGACCTTCCTCAGTAGTGGAAGTGACCCGTCTACATCAGTTGAACGATGAAAAAAGTTGGTGATGATGTTGTTAATAAAACATTTCCATTTATCATTTATTAGTGAAACTAGAGCAATAAATATAGTCTGAAACTTTCCGAATACATAAATCATAGTCAAACTGAAATTGGCGATTCAGTTAACGCTGTTTTAGTTCCTATTTCGCAACTCAAACAAACCCCTCCGGACGTTCTGGACACAATCAAAGTTTCTCTAATTAAATATAACTTTGGTTTATAATTCGGCGTAATTACTTTTATACGGTGACTGTAATGGTAAATAATTGACTAATTAACTGGTCCTAGCATTTGTGGATACAACAATATGCCATAAGTGAGATAATTAAATTAATAAAAAACCAAAATAAGTGATGCACCGATTGTAATTTATCCGTATCCGGACGTAGGAAGAATACGATTATATTCTCTGACCCCATGCCGGGACATAAGGGTGTCGTAAGAGGCGACTAACTAAATACATAATATGTGTGACGTGCACAAGTATTTTTCTGGGTTTGGATGTAAAAATCTACATAAGTATATTTATATGTACATACTCGTACACACACGTGTAGTATATCAACCGTCTGGTTATTAAAATAAGCTGTCTCGATGTTTAAACTCGAATTAAATGACTGTGAATGATATGTATTACTTAATTGTAATACATATCAATCATAATTGATTCGCGTTATATAATGTATGCACATATATGCGTTTATGTAATGTGTATATGTCCCCATATAAAACAGGCGGGATTGTATGCCTTACAGTTACTCGTCTTGCGTTCTGAATCCTTAAATTACAAGTGTCTATTAGTATTCAACTACAGTAACACACTAGATAGCTATAGTTTAACGTTTAAACCAGATAGCAAAGACAGTTCCACATTCAAAATTAATTTGCATTTCGTTCCATGTTATCAATTATTTGAACTAAGTAGTGTTTACTTTAAGTAAGAGGTATTTATAATTTTTTTTATTTAACCTTTGTTGCTCACCTAAAGCTAGGTTACAAAGGGCGGAGTTAATGCCTAATAGCATTAAATATTAAATCTAATTTTCTGTTTCCGGTAAAGATTACAACACAATTATTATATCCCTATTAAGACATATAGCCATAAATTTGTCATGGTTTTGTTTTGTCTTTTGAGCTTTAGTGTTTAAGTAGCTTCGGTAACTATCAATCGGGGTACGACGAAAGATTTTACTAAGATGAACGTATTATAATCAAATAATTTCGGAACCTGTCTAATTATTATATTTTGTTACTTTGATTTGAGACGATTATTAAACGAATGCTGATATGCGAAGAGAATTCTATGAGAGCTTGGACTACGCTTAAGGCTAAATGATGATACCTTTGAGTGTATTTCGAGAAAGCATTCTCGTTTTGAACCATGAAAACGTCAAGATGAACTATCTCAAACGACTTGCTTGCGGGTGGAATCATGTTGAAGTTTTGTATAATGGGGTCGCGGCCGTACTTTGCTTGGTCACAGCCCTTATATTAATCTCTATATTTAGCAATAAAGCCCCTAATTGTAGGTCATAAGTGTCTAAAGTTAGAGATATACCATATTTTACATATGAAACGATGTTTGACTGCCTCGTTGGTCGTGTTGGTTGCAAGTGTGGCTGCCGAACGGGAGGTACGGGGTTCGATCCCCGGGTTGGCCACTACTACATTTTTTAATTTCGATTTTCTTGTAGTGGCTCGGAGTCTGGATATGTGCCCGATGTATCCATCATTTATATCACATGCACCCGTTAAATGGCTTATGTAGAATTTAGCTGAGGGAAGCATAGAACAGGGTGCGATGACACTTAATAAGAGAGGCCTATCAGTTGACTGAAACAGGCTGTAGGTGATTACGATAATTACAATGTTAATGATGATGATAATGAAAATGGTAAGGAAAATGATGATAATGAATGTGATAAGACACCTGAATATCTAAAGGTATTTAATAGAAGCTCAATTTTATCTAATCAAAAGTTTAAACAAAAACTAAAATGACA
Source organism: Mimoniades versicolor eupheme (assembly GCA_018245635.1). Taxonomy (NCBI): domain Eukaryota; kingdom Metazoa; phylum Arthropoda; class Insecta; order Lepidoptera; family Hesperiidae; genus Mimoniades; species Mimoniades versicolor. The sequence continues at coordinate 10,274 of DWDW01001285.1, forward strand.
TATACATACTTCTTTATAATTAATAGCTTAACAACTTAGTTAAGAAACCAATAACCGTTTTAATATCATATTAACTTAGTATGGTTTGTTTTACATTAAGAAAAGAAGCATTGCAAATTTAATTCTTCAGAAATTTCTGGAGAAAATTAAGCGCTGCAGTTAAGTTACATATTATCACATCAGCTCTTTTATCCTTGCAATGTTGAACACGGCTCTACTCTCAGACTGAGAATAGGAGTCATATTCAAGTATTATAAATTCGAAGCAAAATGACATTAACCATGAAATTACTATGGATTAGCTCGTGGCTATTTTTTTGTATGTTTAATCATTTCAGGGAACATACATGCAATAGTAGTAACAAGATAGTTAGCAAAAGAATACTTAATATTATGGTTAATAGCATAAGGTATTGTACTTGTGTTATGTACATTGGAAATAGAGGGAACGAGAGAGACGTGATCGCAATCAGCGTTGACTATTTTATTTACAAGAATTCTTCTCACTGATACCGGAGCGACCTTGATGTAATCTAGTTACAAGGATGTTCCATTGGAAGATTCGGAAAAAAGTTTGTATGTTTAGGCTCAGACAAATCCGGCATTTGCTGTCGTATCACGTATTTTGGACTTTCAGGGTATAGTTCATTTGCTTGGTGCTGACCGAATTACTCGGCGTACTGAATCAATGATTATTTTAATTTTGTTTCCCTTCCCTAATTCCTTTCTATCTACTAATTGCTAATTGCACAACGTGGTATTCTTCTCACAAATATTAATTATCCCGTTGTTACGAGGTCGATTATGATTATCAAGAAATGGAATATTTTACAGCGCATAAACAACGTCACGTATGAAAATTTTTCACGTTATTTTAGGACTAAAATTCATGTGTGTACTAAGGTTACTATCGTAAAACTACAATATTATTAGACGTCCGATAGATATAATTATGTGGGCCACCTAATATTGTGTATATATAATTAATTTCTAGTTATGTGGTTGTTTTAATTACTTTTACGTTTTTTAAATTACTTTATGTTTGGCTATGTTTACATCTAAGTTTCTATATTTTATTATTTTTCTTGATACTTTAGTTAAGCTTTCCTGGTGGAGTTTAAGATTTGTTTCCATAATAATTTTTTTATTTATCTTTTAGCGTAATATACGAAGATGGGGGTTAATAACAATTGATTTATTATGCTTATCATGTTGGCTTATGTGATTTTCTTTCTACCAAGTTCTATACATAAGATGAAATCCTAACCATACAATCGCATTAACTTTCATATTATATTTCTTATGCATACCATATAATTCTTAAATAGTGTAATAAACTGTAAATGACTGTTGACTAAACAATATTTATATGCAACCTGAAAACGAACTTTTCCAAACTTCATGTTAATGCCATACACATCGGCTCTATTATTTTTTCAGTTGCCTGGCATAACCGTGTACACTCTACGGCCAAACTGTTTTACAGTCTAGTTACAATGGAGGTGTGAAACAAAATGTTGTCCGAGTTTCATTGAGTTACGAGCACCAGAAATAAAATTGCACGTGGGCAAAGAATTTTTCTTTAACTCTAATCAATTTGAACATTGAATTTTAAATTTCAAAATAATGATTTAATAAAAATAGGTAGTTAAATAAAAATTAGGATATTAACACTTTTAACGTTAAG